>PVKA01006360.1:0-84114 GCA_004027165.1 Ctenomys sociabilis
CAATTGGAGACCAGGAAAAAATGCAGCCCTCCTGGGTTCCATTCACACCTCCACGGTCACCAGCGCTCCTGTTTCTCCTCCACAGCTGTCTGCACACCGCTTCACACCGCTGCACACCGCGGCAGGCTCTTCTGGGGGTCCAGTAAGCCGCTCTGTCTTCTCGAGCCTGAGCTCCCCTGACATGGAAGCGCCTTCCTCCCACTCAAGATTCTTTCAGGAAAAGCGCCCCAAACAGTTCTGGAGCTGGGAAGCTGGCAGAGATTGAAGCACACCCGGGGGCACCTCCACACCCGGGGGCCAGGCCAGAGACGCCCCCCGACCGACCAGTGTATTCCAATGACAGACCGCAACAGAAGGTCCCACGGGCGCTCATGGGTGCCGCCTGGCGGCTTCTGGAGGCAGCTGCTCGTCACTTCCTGGAAGCCAGGTGCTTTCCGACTTTTGACTCGGTACTTCTGGGGCCAGGGCCCCAGCTTCTCTGAAGGACTGGTTTCTGCAAGCTTGCTGGTGAGAGCCTTCCGGGTCCCTGGGCACCAGCGATCAGCACACATTGCTACCAGGCTACCTGGGAGACGAGACTCACGCCGGGGTTTCCTGCCTAAGGAAGGCAGGCACTGCTACCTGTCAAGCCCTTCTAGCTGTCTGGCTGAATTCACAAGCTAAGTGTTAGCAGCTGGCGAGCACCAGCTGTTCCCCGTCTCCACCACAGCTGGGCGCACCGGCCTGGTCACACAGGATAGTGGCTCCCATCTGACCCCTGGATCTGTGTTACAGCCTCGCTCGGCGACGGGCTGGCTCTGCCCCGGCTCCTCACCAAGGCAAACCACACATCCCACCACTTCCATTTCCATTTCTGTGCTTCTACATAATCCTATGAGAGGCAAGATCTGCACTAATGGTGGTTGGACAGGGTATTATGTTGGCTCCTAGTATTACGGTCATCCACTAGGAAAATAATTATTGAATTTTTGATATAATTCATATATAAAAAATAAGATAAGCAACACTCTTAATTTACTGATAAGAGACATCTGCTAAAATAATATCTGTAAATATAATATCATGTATGCACCTTGTACGATACCAAAACATTATGAAAACAGTTTGCAATGTATTAATTTATCGAATCTGTCTTGTTAAGGTGTCTTGAAACTGTCTGATTGATATTTGTACTTCAAAAAAATAAAATAAAATAAAATAAAATAAAAAAAAAATGCAGCAGTGCCTGAGAAGGCAGAGCCTCGGGAGGGAAGCTGAGGCGAGGCAGGAGAACCCCACAGTAACATTTTCAGAATGGCTGCTGGGGAGGGAGCGCTCGGCGGAGCCTGCGAGGCCCTGGGTCCTGGGCTCAGGCAGCAGCGGTGGCCTGGCTGCACGGACACCCAATGCTGATAACTCCGCCAGCTCCATCCGCGCCCATGGCTATGCTTGGGCATGTAGATGGGCAGCAAACTGTCACCAAGTCACAGCTTCCTCCTTTCAGTTTCCAAAGCCCGCGGCGGGAGGCCATGGACTGTAGAGGTCCTCCAGGAACAAGTGCAAAGGGGCGCTGCTCAGGATGTCACTTCCCCGAGCAGGCAGAAGGCTGTCGGGAGGCCTCGCATCCCAGAAAAGGATTATTGACAGTTCATGTACTTTCACAACGTGATCTTTGTATTTCGAAAACTTTAATTGTCCCCTGAGTGTGAGACAGAGGGGGGTGCCAATCAGCGGCCCCTGCTGTTCACTAGGCCATGAAACTCCTCCCAGGCCTTGATGCTGGTGGTGTGAGTTTTGTATTCCATAATGGTGTTGGGAGGTAGGTTTAGCACGTGCCGAAATGTGTCCCGGATTCGGGCTGTGGTTGCTTGGTCACTGGCAGTCTTATTCCATACAGAAATAATGTCCTCCTGGAAGCGGACAGAGACCACAGCCCCACAGATCATCTCCCCGACCGTTATAAACTCTTCTCCCAGCAAGGCCAGGATGAGATTCTCCCAGCAACGGGAGGCCAAGCCCTTCCACAGCGAATGATCCATTTGCCACCATTTTTACTTGCATCGTCCTTCCACATGGGTTTAATTCCTTGTTTGAAGAGATGGAAGTCACTGTGTCCTGTCAGGTCCCCAGGACGTACCATGTGGCTATAAAACCTTCAGAACTGCTCCACAGAGGCAAAGGTGCCGGTCTGTTTGATATTCTGTCCGTAGCTCTGTGAGCTGGTGGGACGGCCTAGGGTTCTCCTGGAGTACCAGAAAGTGTGGTTTACTGCAAAGGGATGCTCTGCTGGCCCAAGGACAACAGCCTTCCTCTTGCTGCTGCTCTGACTCTTGTCTCGTTCTGTTTTTTCCTCTCCCCATCTTCCTGTGTGCTGTTTTCTTCATTCTGATCGTGGTCTCCACTGTCATCATCTTTCAAGGCATCGAATTAGTTGTTCATCCTCTCGCTGCCACTGTAGCCACTTGATAATTTTTTATTTGCCTTCACTTTTCTTTTTCAGTATCCACTGACTTACTGATTACAAAATGCTTCAGAATTATGCAAAATTAACTTTATACTTTTTTATTATAAATATAATGCACTTACATTTTATCAGTATTGTTAGAATTAATAAATACTAATGATAAATTTGATACGTTTCAGTATAATATTTTTAAAAATGGGGAAACTGGAGAAATTGAGGGTGTCCAATGTCACAGAAAAAAATGGGGAAAACAGAATAATTATGTCACTTTTGTTTGAATTGAAAGCCGGCTTCATAATTTTTCTTATTATCTAAAGAAGGGATAGAACACTGTGTCAAATCAACCCATCCCATAGTTTTCTACTGTAAAGTTATACTGTAGTGTAACAAGTGGCCAGCTGTGGGTCGCAGTAGCTGCACTTGGATTTTGTAGGAAGCAAGCTGCAAGGTGTTGAATGGCAAGATGCACGCATGTGAGCAAAAGCACCAAACTGGGATTTTTACCCACATAATGCTCCGGCTAAAAAAAAAATTTGCATATTTCCCTGAGGATCACAGGCTGGTGAAATGCACCTATACCAGTTCTTTCCTGCAAATGCATATTTTAGTATAAATAGTGGTGGTGTGACTACAGTAGCTCTGCCTGGAGAGAGAGCAAGAACTCCTCAGTTTGCTCACCCACCTAGCAAGAAAATAGCAAGGTGTGTGCACAAGTTCCAAAGCAGTCACTGGTGAGTTTTACACATGAAATGTTCATTTCTAAATTACTGGGGATTTAAGATTTTTCAGAACTTGTTTTGTTGTTGTTTTCTTTCTTTATTTTATTTTATTTTTTTTCTGGTAGAAGTAGTCTAGTGCAGTACAGTGGCACATAATACAACAGATTTGCAACTTTTGGAAAAGATCAAAGGTGAATCATCATTGGATCATTCCTGTCATGCATACATGATTAGGATGAGAAAGACTTTCATTTTGGTCATGTGGGCCAAAGTTTCTGTGACAGTAAAATGCAGCAAGAATCCACAATGTGAGTTGCACTTGACTAGTAGAAATGGTACAAATGGTAATTCTGTAACAGAAAATATCTCCCCCACCAGTTCACTTCAGTTTCTTAGCTGTCCAGGTGGTAGTTTCTTGTGCATTTCTGGTTGCTTTTGTCTACTAGAAATGGCTTATAATTTTGATGCATAGTTGGTCACTATGATGCACGTTGTAAGAAAAAGTCAGAAGCAGCCAAGTACTCTACCTCTATCCTTCCCTACTGCAATCCAATGAAAACCTCCCTCCCTGAGTGCTTAGAGCTTGATACTTTGGAAATGATTCTGAACAGTGTCTATCAACATAAAATAAAATCTTCTTCCAAATCTTGTGTGTAATTTCTATGTTTTTGCTTGCTATACCACTTGGCACTTCTGCCTGGAAGACTTATTAATCTGATGCCTTTGGTTATTGGTCATGGCCCTCAAGGACAGAGCAAGGACATTGGTCTCAATAGGAAAATTTGCCCTTGTGCTCTTGAGATTTCTTGAATCCCTCCAGAATTCTGGTAAAGGATTCTTACCCCCCTCAATGTGCAGTTCACAATGGACCTAAGAGAGGGAGGAGAACACAATCTTTCTGTCTGTCTCTCTGTCTGTCTATCACCTGTCTGTGCATGCCATCTTGATGGCCTGATTCTGGTAATTAATTCAGGAGCACCCCACTAACTCTTTCCTTCCAGGTTAGCTAAAACAGAAGGAGCTTTATCAGTTAGGGCTATCCTTAAGGGACTGCAGTTAGAATGTTTAATTTTTGAGTACCTGCTGAATGAATGTGAATAAATGGAGCAGATAGCGTAAGCCATAGTCTGCTCCGTATGCGTTCCAAGACAGGAAACACTGTTCTTAGTGACTGATTGGGCCCTCACCTATGGTTCCATGTTGATAGACATATGGCACTTTAGATAATTCACACACACATTAATTAAATTACACCTCAGTCCTTGAGGGGGTTCAGCCAGGCGAGCTCTCATTCTGCTTCTGTTTCAGCTGACATGAAGGGAAAGAGGAAGTGGAGTGCGCCTATCTCTGGTGGGTATCCATCCTTTGTCTGTTGTATCATCATCAAGGAAACACAATGTACATGATAGGGAGATAGAATGGGAAATATTTAGTTAAAACCCACAGTCGCTGCATAGAGAAAAAGGGTTTTTAATGGAGTTAAAAATGAAACCAAAGCAGAACTCTCTGCCTTCATAAATCCCCATCTCAAAAAAGATTCCTTCTTGAGAATTTCACAAAGATACTCTCATCATTTGCTATGTTTGCTACTAACAGCTGTAGCTTCATTCCCCACCCCAGACTCACATATTTCCAGCCAACTGAACTGCTTCCTGCTAGCCATTGCCTGCATTTGACCTCAGAGACCCTTCCTCAAGCACTTTCTGCTTACATGTCTATCCTGCTCAGTTAGCAACATCTCATTCCCACCCAGGATGACTGTCAACAATTTCCTGAGGTCCATGTTTTCACTAAGAAAAAAAATAGATTATCAGCCCTGATGAATAACCTCTCCCAAAGGTTGCTCTACCTAGGAGCATAAAATCAGTCAAGTATTTCTCAAAGAACTCAAAAGGGGGAATCAAAGCCCATCAACTACTATTGCCTAGAAGCCTGATGATAGAAAAGTACCTGATGTCCATAAGAATATCCAGTCTTATAGAAGAACGTACTCTCTGGCTGTAAGTTACAAGGGTTATGGACGCAAAGTATAGATGCCCTTTCCATCTTTGTGACACAAAGAAACCTGACTATCCAGGACCACTTCCACCTGAGCCTGTGCTCTGCCAGTCAGGCTTGAATTGATAAGAGACCAAGCTCTGTCAAACTGATCACCTGAGAGCCCATGGTCATTGCAAACGTTGGGTGTAAACCTGAGAATTTCTTAGTAAACAATGGAACATAACTCTCTAACTTCAAAAATCATCTCTATGAAAAGGTGCCATGACCAGGGCAACTGGAACTCTTGCCTCTCACCTGTTCTACCAGAAAGAAACTTGCAGCCTGACAGGACATCTCACCAGATATTAGTTCCTGCATAAGACAGTTCCCACACCACTTCTGGCAACAGACTGCCTCTTCAAGTCAGAAGCAGCTATCTTCTTTACACCAAGTCATCCTCCCTCTTGCTTAACCTTCAAACTTGAATATTTACTATTTTTCAAGGTGATACCTGCATTAACCAGACACAGTTAACCACAATGCTGAGGTCGTGAAAACTCTCCTCTCAGAGATCTGAGCCAAAGACTTGACTCTAGGGTGGCCATCAACTGTGATGTATGTCCTACACCATGAGAAGCACAAACAGGCATCCAACCACACATCAGTGACCTACAGAAATATGAGATCTTGACAAACTTAATCTGTAGTTTACATACCGTAGACATATTTTGAACTGTTACTCAATTGCAACAAAGTTTGGGAGCTCTACCCCTACTTTCATAGAAATTTTATCAACAGATTAGGCCAAGTTCCCATCACTTTTTCTCTGGGAGAGCCTTTTTCTGTTCCTTACAGCTCTATCATGGTCTCCCAACAAAGAAAAATAAGAGGTTTCAAAATCACAAAAGAGTTATAGCATGCCAAACTGATAAAGTATACTTCTATTGCCTGTAAAGCCACATCACAAACTGAGCCTCTAGTGCTGCCACAAAAGTTCTCCATACATGTTGCCCCAATATTTTGCTACCCACGGCCTCCTGCTAAATGTACATGGACATTAGGCATGCTGTATTCTACCTTCACCTGGCTCCTGTCATGCAGACATTCTTCAGCTTGAAGTGGAAAGTCCCTCATTCTGAACTCAATGGTTAACTGACTTAGACTCAGTGTCCCAGAATTTCAACATCTTGTGTTTGTCTTCTTTGGATGAAGCCATCAAAGCTGACTGCGCTACTGTGCAGCACAAAGCATTGCTATACTTCTCATTAATGGCACCCAACCTATGTGCTGGAAAGACACCAAAGCGCTACTGCAGTATTTCACAGAAACTAGCTGCAAAATTCAAATTTGGTTATTCAGACTGTCATCCTTTGAGAATATGCTGTGGCCTACCACTGTAACCATCCCTATGATCTTCTGCTCTTCCTTTTCCTTCACCTGTAATAACCACTATCCTTCTTATCAAGAAAGCTGACCATCTAACCTTAGGCTGAGATCCACCTGTCGATGATCTACATACTGTATGGACAAGTGTGCCCTGTTTACACATGCAAATATCTCTCTTAGGAATGTAGTCCAAAGGCTAGATACACTATGGTCCCCCTTGAACAAAGTTATTTTGGACAAACTTCTCCTGTTACTGCTTTCTTTTGCCATTCAGGACCATCCCATTAATAACACCAAACTGGTACTCCTAAGCCCCCGGCAAGGATCCATTGAAACTAGAAATCCAGCCAGGAAAATATTTTAATCAGAGCTGGACTCACCCCAGATACTGCACTGTCATCTTTACCCATGTAGCCAGCTCAGGCTTTGGCGTCTGTCACTGACTCTTACTTCCACCCATTACAGCTATACGGTTAGGCCCAGTGCTCATCTGTACCTACTCAGGATGATGCAAATCATTGCCTAATGCACTAAACAGATACCAAAATCCATAGTCTTGCTGTGATATCTGGCCTACACTCAAGCATTCACAACAATAGATTTGCATTAGTAACTGCGTTAAATAAAAATGACATACAACATACAGGTGACGAGCTATGAAAAGCTAAGAACATAAAACATCATGTTACAGAAAAAGCTTGTAACTATCTCCACAAAATTTGAACTAAAAGACACTCTTGTGGACAGAAGTAACCCAGATGCATACTAACTACCCTTTCAAAAATTATTTCTTGAAATCTAGATTTAGATACACCATTCCAGAATTAGAAGAGCCCATCCCATTGATTGCTAGAATATTTATCTGGACAGCTACTCGGGGGCTCACTATATAGAGACAACACAATTAAAGTCCTGCTCTAGTAGATCTGGAGGCTGATCAATCCATATACAGCTAAAGCTTGGGGACACCATTCACGGGATAGCTCCACACCTATTTTCCTTGGTATTTGTGCCTCTTCAGCTGCTTACGCAGTTCTTGATTTCCTCTTCCACCTCATATTTATGTTTTTTCTTTAAACTCTATGGACAGTTGCCCCTAGAGGATAAAAAAAATCAATCTTACATTGACCAAGATTTGATGAAGGTCCAGGCATACTGAACACTCTCTTAGGTCAGATTAATGCCATCACTACCTTGCCAGAATACTGTGACAGAAAAGACATGAATAAAATACATCTCTTTCTAAATGTGACTTAAGGAAAACTTGGTAACAACATTTTCAAAAGCTTGGATAGAGCCCATCCTAGGATCACTGACAACCCTAACGTTATTGCTTTTAGTTAGGCTTTGCCTCAGAAGATCTCATGTGGTATGTCCAGCAAAGATTTTCCAGGGTAAATAAAGAGGTGGGAAACAGAGCAGAAGATGTTCCCTGCCACAGAAACTGTACAATGCAGTACAATTAAGCTGAAAAATTAATAAATTAATTTTATTGAGAAACACATAGTAATGAGACAGTTTCAAAACAGCTTAGTAGGACAGTTTCAATAATTAATACATTGCATATTGTTGTGTTCATAGTAGTTATTCAGGGTATATCAGTCTGGGTTGGAATTTGTCTTCCATCAAGACTTGTACTACATTTTTCCATGCTCCTTTTGACTTAATGCATTGTGAACAGAAATATGTCATTATACTTATGGGTTTCACTGTAATTGTAGTCTGTTTCTTTTCTCTGTTGCCTTTGAGTATATTGTTCTTGTGTTGAATTTCTGGGATCTTGATTATTATATTTTTGATATTTTTATTTGTTTTATGGATTAATTAATTAATTAGAATTCATAAGGCTCTACAGTATTTACAAGTTCCTGCTACATGTATCAAACTTGTAGTAATCCACTCCTGTTCAGCCTCCCAACAGGTATGCAACACCATGCCCAATCTCAATGTCAGTCTTAGAGCAACCCAGGGGTGGCAATTTGGCCAATGCTGGGAGCAGTTCTAATTGTGTTCATGTTATTTGCAGTTCTATATGCTTTGGTTACCTGAATATCAGATTGTTTCTCCATATTTGGGAAGCTTTGTATTATCACTTCTGCTCATATTCTTGATATATCATTTGAATTGAGTCCTTTCTCATTGATGCCTATTAAGCTACATTGTTCATTTTTGCATCGTCTTGCAGATGATGAATTATTTTTTGCATGCATCCTACTTGCTTTTAAGAGATCTTTTCTTACCTTTTTACTAGTTGCAATGGTGTCTTCAAGGTAGGATTCCCTATTTTCACTTTCATTGAGATGATTTTGCCAGCTTGTGATTCAGGTCTTAATTTCCTGTATATCTCTGAATCTGCTTCATGCATTCTATTTCTTTCCAATATTACTCATTCAAGGATTCAATCATTTCTCTATTCTGCTCTATTCTTCATCAGTGTCTTCTTTAGAAGCTGTTATTAATTCTTTCAATATAGTTATCTTTTTTTACTTCAGAGATTATTTCTGATCTGGTTTCCTCTATACCTTTCTGCAGTTGTTGCTTTACTTCAGAGATTTCAACTGCATGATTTCCAACTTCCTTTATGCTACTATAATAGAGGCATGCCCACTACCACCTGGGATGCCTTCAGTAAGGCGTCACATTTAGCATCCTACACTCCCACGCTGCCATCTGGCAGGAAATAGGATTGATCAAGGAACTCCCATTACTAATGCACTCCTCATCCTCAAACAAGTGGCAGTTATTCATTGCATGGGAAACCACAGACCATCAGATTTCATCACCCAAGGCAATGCTTTTGCAGACACACAGGCCAAATTAGCTGCCCAACAGCCATTTCTTCCCACCTTCTCCCCCTTATCCGAGCAACAATACCCTCATTCCAATACTCACTTGAATAAGTACAACTGTTCTTTAAGCAGGACAATTATCAAAACACACAAGGATGGAAATTCCAGGGGTCAAAACTCCTTCTTCCAGACCCACAGGCACAAGCTATCATCACTGACTTATACAATTCCTTTCAGGTCATCAGCCAAGCTCTATAGAAACTCTCAGCTCCCATCACCATGCACCTCTCTCTCAAACCATCATTTTCAGCTCAGTTCTGAGACTCTCCTCAGGAATATCTCCTACCTCTGTCTTCCCAACCCACCAGCTCCATGGAACACCCTAGGTAAAGACTGGCAGATATATTTTAAACATGTGCCTCACCACGAGACATACAGGTATTTTGTATGCACTTTTTCAATGTGGGGAGAAACCTTTCCCATTGCTTGAGAAAGCACAAATGTGGTCACAAAGATACTCATATCTTCCCCAGCTTTAGGCTACCCTGAACTACCCCATCAGATAATGGTCCAACATACATTTCCCTAATCACTCAACAGGTTTCCTCTACTCTGAACAACACTTGACACTTGCATATACCTTGCCACCCACAGGCCCAGGCCCCTGGCAAGGTAGAAAATGGAAATGTGCTATTAAAACTCACCTCACAAAACTTGTCCCAAAATTACATTTGTACTGGCCTCAGATCCTTCCGTTAGTAGTAATCAGACTCAGGACACTTACCAGGGCACCCATCTTTCTGAGTCCATTTGAGTTTATGTATGGTAGACCTTTCCTACTTCACAACTTTCCTACTCCTGATAACTTCCCCCATCACTGATTATGATCCCACCCTCTCCTTCTCACTTATCTATCCTTCCCACCTAACTAACCTAGTAGGCCCTCTGCTCATTCATGATTCTCAAAAATGGTTAAGAAACATGACATACCTAAGTCTCTCCAAAAAAAGAGCTCCTCTTTTCAGCTATAGGACCTTCCTCACTGCTCTTACTATATCACACAAAATAAAACAGTCTTACCATGTAATGGATGGTTCATAGGGAGTCTAAACCTGTCTCCCTCCCTCATGGACAAGCTCATGTGCTTGTCCTCCTGATCCTAGCCTTAACAATAAATTCTGAAGATGCCATAGAACTCTGTCTTATCTGAGCCTCAATCTATCCAATTCACTTGAAAAATAAGAGCTGTTCATGTTCCAGTCCTCTAGAGTATTCTTACAGTCATTGTTGTAGGTTTTTTGGGGGGTGGGACATGTATTCAAGCCAAAGATCTCTATCACCAACTCTCTGCTGAGCTGCACTGCAAGATACATAAGATTATACCTGCCGTTCACTTAACTTCCAAACCAAATTAATGGCCTAGTACCAGTCACCCTTTAAAAACTGATGTGTGCTTGATGCCATGCAAGATAAAAAGGGCAGCACCTGTGCTATGCAAGGAAAAGAAAGCTGTTACTTTGTAAATTAATCAAGGATCCTAATGGACAAGGTAAAAGTCCTTCACAATTGGCTGGAGCGAAATGCTCAGAACTAGAATATCGACATTCCTCCTCCTCATCATGGTCATGGTAGAGAGACATTTTCCGACTCTGGATCCCATTCCTGCTTCCCCTCCTAGGTCTATTTATCACATTGATGACATGTTCACTCGTAGCACACTGTGTTTTCAAACTTTTTACAGGGTTCCTTCAATTTTGTATACAAGTCTTTACTAATGAAGAATGTCTGGTCCTAGCCGAGGCACCTGACACTAACTTCTAGGTGGGCATGAACTGTCACCCGATCAACCCTTCTCACCCACAAGATAGCGCCCCCTTTCAGCAGTAAGCTGTTTTAAGACACACATCGCCCCTTTCATAACAACCAAATGACAGGAATGATAGGTTTTGGGCCTAGTAGGAATTGCTGACTCATTATGGTGGTTATCTCCTATGGCTGAAGCCCTTAAAACAATAGCCTGTCTTCCCAATTCATCTCCAACTCACTGCAGGATACAATTACCTCCTACCATAAGGAAGAGCCCCAGTCAGTTTCTTAGGTATATATACATATATATCCCCCTCAAACTCCACCCATGGCAAAAGGCCATAAAAGTCTCAACTTTCCTTGGTTCAATTCCAGAGAATTTCTTATCTTCATCAGATTCTCTGCATGTCCTCAAGGATAATAAACTCTCTTTCCCTCTTTCCTTCTGCCTGTTTCTGTACTGTGCTGGGCACCTGAAAAAAAAAATCAATTTTCACTTATTAAAAGGCATTGTTATTGGTTTCAGCCTAAGGGAAAGGCTGATTTGCACTTAAAAGTTTGTCACCTACATGCAGGCGAAGGGGTCAGGCATTCGATCCCTGGGCCTGCCATGCCAGCCTCGCACTGGGGCACACAGAGACTGCTGTTGAGACTGGGTGTGGTGTTGTGCACCTGAAATCCCAGCACTTGGGAGGCTGTAAACAGAAGGATCACTATGACTCCGATCTAATAGTGAGACCCTGAACATACTGTAGACTCTTCCCTAAAACATCTAAAAATAAATGAATGAACTTAAATGTTTGGTAACAAATTATGAAAATTCTGTGTCATGCTCACCAAAATGGGGAGCCAATTCCTCTTCCTGTATGGTCTCTTTGTAGTTTAATATCAGCATCAGTTTTAGATGCTGATATTGCTAAACCTCAAAAGCAGTCTTAGCACAAATATGAATTTGCACGTGAGACATATTTAAGGCCTCTGACTCCTTCACACTAAAATGTGGGTGCTAGCATAGAAAAAAGGACAAAAATAGAGCAGGAGGCCTCTGTGGTGCATAATTATGATAAGGCTTCACTCCCTGAAGACACCCACATGAAGTTACTCCCTAACATACCAAGGATGTCGTTCTTTAAATTCCTCAGTGCTCTATAGTGGGGATGGCTCTCACAAACTGGGTCCTAAAAGGACATTTATGGCATTTCAAACCATCTCCACAGAATCTGAGGATTTGGAGGATACAGAATGAAAAGAAACTAAGAATGAGGTACACAAGCTGCAAACCCAGGTAAGGCAATTATCACAATTGCTTTCTAAATTGATTGAAAAAATGGAGGTCTCTACCTCTACAGTCTTTCTGCTTCAGTTCACAAAAATTCAGCCTCTACTTCCATTTTATAATCCTTCTGCTCCTCCATATGAGAATAAGGAATCCCCCATAAATATTTATAAAAGTATGATATCTCAAGCTTCTATGTAATGGAGACAACAGGGAGATCTTCAAGCTTATTCTGCCTCTTTCGGTATATTTCCTGAGGTGGTTCAACAACACACACCAAAGCTCAATTTCCCCATATGCTATGCACAATAAGAACATCGATCTCTGGGGTTCAGCGTTATTAAAGATTTAGGGCCTGGGAGATGACTCAGTGGAATAAGTGCTTCCCTGACAAACACAAGGGCTTGAGTTCAATCCCCAGTTCCAACAAAAAAAAAGGTTAATAAAGATTTTAAAGCAGGCTGTCATGGCCTATGGTATGCACCCAGTCTGTGTGATTAGATTAACGTAAGGATTAGCAAATGAACATAGATTAATTCCTTATGAATATAAAGTACTGTTTCATACATTTTTAGAGCCAAGCCAATATTTGAAGTTTAGAACCTGGTGGAAAAATGAAGTAGATACTCAAGAGAGGGTTAAAAGGGGCAAAATCCCCCAGTTAATGTTTCATCATAACAACTCACTGTGTCAGGGGCCTGTATTGTTATCGAGGTGCAACCACGATATGACCATGTGATTATTGAGAAAACTCACATTTTTTTCTTGAGGGCCTGGGGAAGGGTAGAAATTCCAGGTGATGCTCAAACATCATTTGCTAAAGTTCTCCAGTCCAATAAGGAGCCGTATGTATATTTTGTCTCCCTATTAAGGGAGGCTGTACACAAAACTATGGGAGCACTAGATGTGAGACATTTATAGTTACAAAGGCTGTGTTTTGAGAATATGGATACTGAATTTCAAAAGGCTCTGCAGCCCTTAAAGCCACAGGGTGCATCGCTGGAAAAATATATTAAGGCCGGTACTGATTGTGTCTCAGAGCCATACAGAGATAATTTATTGGCAGCTGCCTTACAGTCTTCTTTTTTAAAAGACAAAATCATGTGTGGAAAAATGGATTATATTAGAAAAGATTGTAGAAAAGGATAAGATACAAAGAAAAAAAATGAAAAAGGGTAATAAGACTGCTCCTGGACTTTGTCTGAGATATGGAAAAGGTAAACATTAGGCTAATCAGTGCCACTCAAAGCTTGATAAGAATGGCCAACTCTTACAATCTTAAGGAAACTGGAGAATGGGCCTTCTTCAGCCAGGGTCCTGGAGAGAAACAATTTGAGTTACCTGCAATTACCGCAGTTACCATTGGCAAGCCCGAATTTCAGTCAAATGCAGAGTTGAAGATCATTCCTATGCAAGCCCTGGAAGGGGAAGCTCATCTTTAGTTCTCATGTCTGTGGAAAAATCTTCTTTTGCTCCAAGCTTGCGGAGTTTACAAAATTAAAACTGGAGTTTTCAGCCCTATTCCAAAAGATGCTGTAGGTCTGACTGTAGAAAGGAATGGTTCACACCTGCCACTCTCCATCCTAAGCACCTGCATGGCAAGCCCAAGGTACTGAGTTCATTTCCTAGAACTAAAAAGAAAATAAAATAAAATTGCACAATTTTGATTTTTATTAACCAAACAATAATTTGAAAGTTCAAATTAATTTTAATGCATTCACAAAGTGGATACGTCTAAATACTTAACATTCAAAACTTGATCACCTATAAAACTCAGTGTATGCTAATATTATAAAGAAACATACTAGGAAAAGAGATTGACTTATGTATAAGTGTTCAATAATAATAAAAATATATTTTTATTGGGATTCAACATGATGGAATAGAAGAGGAGCCACACTGGAGATATGCACAGAAAATCAACTGAAAACACGGATATTTGGAGAAAAGGGAGGGACATAAATCCTGATTTTGTGCAAAAGTGTGGCTAGCTCCAAGGAAATGGGGTAGATTTTTTTTTTCTTTTTTGTGTTTTGGTTACTGGGGGATTGAACTTAAGACATTGCATTTGGCACCCAGGTTCTTAGGCTGGAGAGCTATATCCCTGGCCCCAGATTCTGTACACAAGGCCACTTCTCTGTCACCTTCTTGCACACGGATAACATTATCCTGGCATCAAATTTTAACAGTGCTATTCTTCCCTCTTTTTTACTTTTCTTTTATTGTATTGAAGAACAAACACCAATGAGGCAGTTTCAAATCAAATTATTAGAACAGATTCAATAATTGACACATTGCATACTATTTTCATAGTATTTTTGTTGTTGTACAATGTGCACACATGATATTCTATTTATAAACACTATTAGAGCAAATGCCCCTAATCAATGAATCAAGAGAATGTAGCTGTGTACCTCTTTTTTTAAAGCTGAATTACAGCACAGTTTTAATAATTAATACTTTTTACATTGTTATCTTCCTAGTGGTTATCCAAAGTACAAGAAACCGACAGGATATCCTGTCCAAACACTATTTGTGCAAATCTTTTTTCTCATGGAAGTACGCAAAAGTACTGCGTATTTATCCTAACTGTACTGTTTATACAAACACAGAATGGTTCTTCTTTTGTATCCCCTTTTTTTTGTTTACTCCTGTCAGAAATGGGTATTCTATTGTCATTCAATTATCATAGGTGCTTGAAATTCAGCCAAACAATCCAACACAGTCCAGCAGTCTGCAATGTTAGTGGGTTTTCTGAAGAAGTTGTTGACTACAGCCATTTACAGCTCAGCTTATTATTATGGCCTTATTTATATAACTCATTTTTATACTTCTCTGCTGTATGGTTAAGACAGAGATAAAGCAAGACCTATGCAACAAAAAAATGTAGCTTTTGTATCTGATGATGTCATTCAAGTCCCCACAGGGTTTATCCTGTAACCTTGTACCTCACTTTATAAATCCTTTGTCAGTGTCAGCCATGTGGATGAGTCACGGCCATTGCTTATAAAGTTTGTTCTCTGAGAAGGCCTGAGACAGTTTTCTCTCCATATGACTCTCCTAGGCACACAATACATCATCGATCACATTTCTCTGTGGCTTCATAATCTCCTTGATCAGAAAATTTGGCGCACAACTGAATTCATAGGCTTAAAGTCAAAGGATGGAAAACAATACTACATTCCCCAACACTTCAGCAAAAAGCAGGGGTAGCAATTCTGTTCTCAGACAGTCTCAACTTCAAACCAAGAATGATCAAACTAAATAAAGCAGGCCACTATATATTGGTTAGGGGAAAAAATCAAGAGGAATAGGTAACACTCATAAATATTTATGAACCAAACACAGGAGCACCCAAATATATAAGACAAATCTTAGAGGACATGAAAAATCTAATATCTAAGACCACATTCTTAACAAGAGACCTTCACAACACCTTATCTCAAAATGATAATTCAACCAGATAAAAAATTAGCAAAGAAGTAGCAGAACTGAGCCAGAGCTTGGAAGAAATGGACCTTGTAGACATACACAAAGTGTTCCAACCAACTGCAGCTGAATACACATTTCTTTTCAGCTGCACACGGGTCATTTTCTAAAATAGACCACATACTGCTCCATAGGTCATGCTTAAGTATATGTAAGAAAACACAAATTATCGCATGCATATTATCCGACCACAATGCAATGAAATTATAAATAAATGACAAAAGAAACAAAAAAGCCCTAAATACATGGAAATGAAATAACACTCTACTCAGCAATCAATGGGTCACAGATGAAATTAAACAAGAAATTCAACAATAGCTACAATTCAATGAAAATTCAAGCCCAACTTACTGGAATTTATGGGATGCAGTGAAAGCAGTTCTTAGAGGGAAAATCATAACTATGAACTCACACATTAAATCATAACTATGAACTCACACATTAGAAACAGTACCGGAACGAATAAACAACCTAATGTTATACCTCCGACATCTAGAAAAGGAAGAGCAAACCAAACCTGGAGCCCCAAAATGAGAAGAAAACTTTCCTTTCCTTTCCTTTCCTTTCCTTTCCTTTCCTTTCCTTTCCTTTCCTTTCCTTTCCTTTCCTTTCCTTTCCTCTCCTCTCCTCTCCTCTCCTCTCCTCTCCTCTCCTCTCCTCTCCTTCCTTTCCTTTTCTTTTCTTCTGTTTCTCTCTCTGCCTCTCTCTCTCTCTCTCTCTCTGTCTCTCTCTCTCTCTTTCTTTCTTTCACTATGTCTTTTCTGGTTGTTTTCTCATCATGTGTCCTAGCAGCTACCTGGAACCCATATGGACTGCAATGTTAAGGATGGCACCAGAGGGAGTGCGCCTAGCTATTTGCCCTGAGACCAGTGGCTTGAGCAAGGGATCCAGACACATCGGATGCAAACACAGCAGCATGCTCCTGTGGGAGAGGAGACTGATGCAGGACTGAGCACCTGGGGCTGTCTACATGGTGGTGCCAAAGCCACATCAGTAACGTTAGGAGTAGCAAGTAGCAGCAGAGAAAATGAGTACAACTGCTTGGCTCCTCCTGCCTTGCCAGTAGGGACTGGCAAGTATTTACCAGATTCATATGCTAGACAAAAAAGAAAAAGAGGTGAGAGAAAAACACACACCAGCACAAAATCATAGAGCACTCTGAATGTTGTGTATATTGTACTGATAATTGCGCCAGTGTGCTCTTTCCCCTACATTTACAATGGAGAAACTGCCTGGTAGCAGTTGTTGGGGCCTGAGCTCCAGTCCTGGATTATGAATTCAGAGCTTGGATGTGTCTGCTGGTGCTTCAGTTCTTTTTTCCTGGCCCACTGTGACTGGCTTGAGATCTCAAGACTACTAAGTCAGCTTCTCACTCCTTCTGTAGCCAGAACTATGCTTGGTTCCTGTGTGCTACTGTGGACATGGCGAGCCAAGGGCTTTCTTCTGTCTTACAGTGAGGAGTCTTCAATATGTTGGAGAGATGGAGGGGCACTATAGCTGGTCAACTGCGAAATCTTCCACTAATTTCCCAAGGGGTCTTCTCGACGTCCTGCTGCTTTACCTTTATGATAATCTCTGCTCTGTACGAGTCTCTTCCATGTGAGGGCGCCAAACAGGTCCTCATGGTGCCGCATCTCTTCTCCAACTTGACCAATACTTTGTCCTCATACCATGAAAACTACTCAGCCCTGAAGCCCAGCCATAATTCAAGATTTCTTTGCTCAGTGGGTTTAGGCCTGCAGTAGGACGTTTCCACCTAATCACCACATCTGTGGATTTTTGTATAAGCAGTGACCAGCATAACCTTAGACATGGGATTCTGGTAAGGGATTTACTATGTTATATTGTTATCTTTGGTTGTAGGTATTCCATTTTGAGAAAAATACAAAAAAAGATTTAGTAAAGGAGGAAGAGAAATACACAGATGTGCCTGCACACATAGGGTGAAATGCTTTTGGATAAATGTGAAAAGAATGTCAAAGGAGAAAGCAATCATTTATAATAAATTGAACTGGGCTGGCCAAATAGCTCAGTGTGTTAAAGCACCTGCAAGCAAGCACATGGGCCTGCAGTTCAATTTTTGTACCTGCCATGCCAGCCCTGCCCCTGGTATGCACTGAGACAGCAACTGAGACCCAGTGTGGTGGCTCAGGCCTGTAATCCCAGCTCCTGAAAGGCTGTAAACAGGTAGATCACTAAGTCTGACCTAGTCGTGAGACCCTGAACACCCTGTAGACTCTTCCCTAAAATACTATTTATACATAATAATAATTTGTATATATATATATATATATATATATATATATATATATATATATAATAAATTATATTGAAAGTAAATGACTTAATGGATACATGTGAAAATGAAGTTTGCTGCACATTATAGACAAATGCCTAAAGAGAATATCAAAATGGAGTGAGGGTTATGTATAAATATCTTCTGAGGTCACTTTTGCTTGTCTTCCCAGGCTTTCTTTTGAATTCCATATGGGAGTTCCTCGGAGGTACAACCCTTGCATTCTGCATGCTAGGAAAACCATATCCCATGTGAAGACCAAGGCCTGCTGCCACCTTGAGTGGTAGTCTGGCTACACTGGTCTATGGCACAAGCAGCTCTGAGAGCCTAGATGCCTAACACAGTGAAACCATTCCTGAGGGACTTATTCCCAGGAATGTTGTGCGCCAGGCTGCTGCAGTTCTCTCTTCTCAACTGAAGGTGTGTCACTTTTGTGACACTTTTGACTTGAGCCTGTGGATGATAAGGCCTTGATGATTTCTGAAATGCACTCAGGCATGTATCTTCTGGACCTTGTACAATGCACATGGTTTCTTTTTGACATCTTCAGAAACCAGCCCTCTTCTGGCTCCAAGTTGGCAGATGGTTCTTTCCAAATTTGCACAATTTTCTTCTGTGCTTTTGTGTTTTGCATCTGAGTCTCAATACAAACCAGGCAAGTCAGCAAGAGCCACATCTCAACCTGAGTATCAGGCCCTTCTCAAAATACTTCTACAGATTACTAGGGTATTGTCCTTATATCAGTCAACTACAAAATCTCAAAGGTGGAGAAAATGTAGATGGAATTGCTGCTAGTGTGCAGCATACATGGGTGCCAGGTTAACGCCCAATGGAGTCTTTATTACCAACAGAAACATCTTGATCCTGGCCTTTATTGTCTTTGTTATGCAACACAAATGCAGCCACCTTCATCAAAAGCATAAAGCAAGTTAAATACTTAAACCTAGATTCTCCTGTATTTCTATAATGTGACGATTTGATTCCCTTGGACACACAATGTCACATTGTTCAGCTGGATGACAAGGTAGCTCACTTGTGACTTTTTAAAGAAACATCTTTACCAGTGATTATAAACCAATGTCCGACTGTGCCACTAGCGCCTCGGGTTTGACATCACCAATCTACTATTGTACACATTGGCTGTAAAAATTTATCTTTCCATCAACAGTCTATATGGCATCTTTTGTCACATGGATTCTCTTAAGCATTGGTTATTTACTTTTATGCCTGATGATGGCCATTTAAGTGGGGTGAGGTAGCTTTGATTTGCATTTCCCCAATGGCTAAGTATTCACATTCACATTCGAAACACTCTTAAGAAGTATTTGTCAAGGTCATTTGCCAGTTTACTAAAAGGGCTATTTGTTCCATTTGGGTTAAATTTATTGTGTCCTTTAGCGAAGAAATAAAGACTTTTTAGACTTTTCCATATTTTATAGTAGGCAAAATGTGGAAGGCACTTAAATAACCACTGACAGATGATGAAAAAAAGAAGTTACATAAACATATAAATGGAGTACTTATAAAACTGAAGAAAAGCCATCTATGTGTGACTTGGAATTAGCATAGAGAACATAATTCTTAGGAAATGGGTCAGGCACAGAATGGCATATTGGGATAAAAGACTTTGTAGAGTACCTCTAAACTCAACTAATGCATAAAATCACAAGAAGAGATGAGCATGCTCTTGACCTGGGCAAAGGGAAAAGTGAGGTGTGAGTCAGAGTGGAAAGTTCTGGCTCCACATGACTATTAAGCTGTAGCCATCTGTATACCATTGCATGAAGCCTACGTAAATGTTGTAGGGGTGAAGAAAATAGACCTTCTGATACGTGCTCCTAACAAAACAAAAATAATTAATAATGAAAATAGAATAACAGTTATACTAGTAATTAAAGTATGAGTCCTTTTTATTAGGGGATTGGACAGGTAACTAGAGGGAGTTATTAAATAGAAAATGGTAACAATATCATGTATGTATGCATCCCAAGCAATGAAATATTAGATATTATATATGGTGTATATTTACAAATTATAAACACAAGAGAAGATATTTATCTGAAATATGATGTCACCTAAGTCTGCACAAGGACTTGTAATTCACTATTTTTAAGGTAATCAAAGGTCTATATAAAGACCTCACAAAAGATGATTTGCTATATATAGACCAGTGATATAGGAACATGTAGCCAAAATCATCAGATGTTGTAAAGTAAAAAAGTCACAAAATTTTACCAGTAGGGAAGAACAACTAGTAACCAACAATGGAATGATGCAGACTCTCTTCTTGTTTTGGGGTAGCTGTCTAGTAGTGTTCTACACTGAGCATACCATGGGACACAATAGTGATAGACAGGGAGCTCCTTCTGGTTTTTTTTTTGTTTTTTCTTTTTTTCTTTTTGCATTTTAGGGAACGGTCTACAGGGTGTTCAGTGTCTCACTACTGGATTGGACTGGTAGTGGTTCTCCTGTTTATGGCCTCCCCAAACCTGGGATTACAGGCTCATGATACCAAGGTCAGTCTAAATTATTGCCTCAGCATGCCCTGTGGCCAGGGCTGGCAAGGCAGGCCCAGGAATCAAAACCCCATCCTCTGCACATGCTTGCAGTTGCCTGAATCCCCTGAGCTATTTGGTTGGCCCTTCCCTCTGGCTTTTGTCCTACTTCCAAATCACAATGGGAAATAGAGGAAATATCTTTCAAAGTCAAGGATTTTTAAATCTTATCAGTATTTTTACCCCCTCACAGGTTCAGATCCCCATGCACCAATCAGTGGATTTTTAGAGTTTTATTGTTAAAAAACAGAAAGAAATTACTCCTATGACAAATATGGCCAGGAGAGTTATAGCACTAATCCAAAAGCTAAAGGGACATCATAACATTACTCATGACATTAAGTTTTCCAACAACACGAATCTGTCTTTATGAAGGGATTTCACATATCAGTCTTATAAATTCAGGGAATTGAATTCCCACACCATAGTAGCTGATTCTTTAGCATGTTTTCCAGACAAAGACCTTTCACCAGGGATAATTAATCTCCTGGGAGGAAAAACACAGATATAAGTCAAGATTCCTCAATCTTTATTGAAACCACTTTAAATGTTGTTAAATTGTAGGATGAAAATGTTTATTATGGTAGTAAACACCTCCAGGGCAACTTTCGTTCTGAGTAGGTGAACCATTTGAAAATATTTCTTTCAAATGTTGTACCTTCTCCACTACAGGCATGAATCAAAAGATAAAGATATTTTTTCTAAAGTACATCACAAGAACCCATTCTAAATTTCAACATACGATTTTTCTGTGAAAACATTTTTAAGCTTTCGACAAAATATTTGAGGCTTTAGAGTCACAGTGGCACTTCCTGGTGGATGTGGTATAGAATTTCCTAATTATCTATGGACAAAGGAGTGAATTCTTCTTAATAAATTCTTCTTCATTCCTCCAAAAGATTAATTGAAGATAAGAAATCAAATATTATGGAGAACAAGCCAGAGTTTAAAGGTGAGTTTTAAATGTTGCTGCTGGTTATTTAACATTGCTATTCTTCAACTAGAGCAACATTTACATATGTTAAATAAGCTATGGGTACTGCATCCTCACCCCAAGTTTTTTAAAGAAAGCTAATAAATGCCATTACATTAATTTCACACTGCACAGTCTGAGACACAAAGACAGTAACCAATTTATAATTCTCACTCCTCTGCAGTCACAGACAAGTTTTTGTCAGAAGCAAAATCTTTTTCTTACTAAGACTCATCTTTTGCATAATTTTTTGAAGTTAAATCCAATGTACATAGCATAAATATACTAATGTTAATATCTTAATACTATAAAACAATTTTAGAAGTACATTTAACTCAAAACTTTTCCATGCATAATGTCTAGCATTTCATTGAATTTGGAGATATGTATATACAACTGACATTATTACCAATAACTATGAAATAAATCCCTCTACTAATCTGTCTAATAACTAAAAAAATTCAGTGTCTACTATTGTTACTATTATAGCTACTATAATATTTCTTTTGTTAGGTTAAGAATATCAACTTAATATCAATACAATGTATTAATATTGCTGAATTGAACCCCTAAGATAGAGAATTCTTTCTTTTCAACTGTTAAGAAAAGTCTGTTTGGGTTATTGTTCAAACTGTCACTTCTGCTGCTTTAGTGAGTGCATGCATGGAACAGGAATAAATATTTTTTGCAGATATGTCTTTTGTGTTTTTATATAAGAATCAATTCACATGATGGAGGAAATCAATATTCTCAATCTGAATCACTGCAAAATGCCAGGAATTATACCAAGGTAAGAGAAACTCAGAGAGGAAGAAAAAAAGATTCTAATCTCAGCCTCTTGACTCTTTTCACAATTAAACCAATATATTTACCATTCTGATGAATGCATTAAAACAAACTCAGAAGAGTCTGGCTTCCCAAAATGATCTGGCAGACAGGACAATAGTGATTTTCCTAGTAGTTAAGAATTGAAATATATGATCACTTTTCTTTGTATAACACCAAAGTCACTTTTGAAAAAGTATGACTATAACAGTAATCACTGTGGTTATATTAAACAAGAATATTGGGGCTGGGGAGATAGCTCAGTAAAATAAGTGCTTGCCTTGAAAGCACAGGGAATGAGCTCAAATCCCAGGTGTGAAAAAAAAAAAAAAAGAGAATACCTTTGTTTGCTCTCACATGATATTATGGGATATCTAGAATAAGGTAAAGAATTTAAAGGACAATATAAATCAAGAAATAGAGGTCAAATGGCGAAATAAAAACACATAGGTGGTCATTGCTATTTAGTAGCTGCCTGTCCTGAAGCACTAACCCTTGACATCTTAGGGCAACTCTTTGAAGTAAAACAACTTGATGGTATAAAATAGAAGAAAAAAGGCAGTGTTAATCAAATAGTCTGTGCTTAATGGGAGTAAAGCAATTAGTTATCTGAAGAAACACTTAGAATGCATGACATACACAGTAGGTATTAATTAATAATATTATTGACACTGTTAACATTATACGTTAGTCTCTGCGACTATCTGTAAAATGGACTACATAATATCAACCACATAGGCTGAACTAATTATAAAGGGAATTCTACATGCAAAGGGATTGGTGCTGTGATTTACTTGAAACAAATAGTAATTTTTTATTATAGTATTTAATATTATAACTATATTGGACATATATGTCCAAAGGTATGCAATTGTTTTAAATAGCTCCATTATACTCTCATTGCACACCCCTCAGTATGTCTCTGGCATTGTTTAGAAGAGTCATTACCTAATTAGTGAGTGAAGGTGACTATCTTTGGCTTCCTGCTGTCACTACACCTCACTCTGATAGACACATGAGAAAGTAAGTCATTTCTGAGATACAAGATTTTCCCTTCTTCAAATTGCATGTCATTGCCTTAACTGATATTCACAGCTGTCTTTCCTCAGACCCAATTTCCTAGTAATGAAGGGTAATCACGTCCTTTTCACCAAGTGCTATGTTGTCCTTCTTTGCCTTCTGCACCAGGCACACCCGGCATCTTATTATAAGGTGAGATTTCTGTCTGGACTCTTCATCATCTCTGTTAAGTGCACTTGATTTGCTTTTGGTCTTGTGTGCTAATAAGAGTTTCTCATGAATAACTTCACAAAGAATAAAGCTTGTAGAATGCACAAGAATTTATACATCTTAATTTTATCTCAAAAATAAAAAAAAAAAAAAAACAGAAAACCTTATACAATTTCACAAAACAGTTTTATTGTTATCTAAGGCTAAAAAGTTTAAGAAATTGAATGATATGTCAACATTTTTCAGGTAATATAATTTATTTCAATATTAAGAACATGGTGAATCAAAACAATGTGACTGAATTTGTTCTACTGGGGCTCACAGAAAACCCAAGGATGCAGAAAATTATATTCGCTGTGTTTTTGCTCATTTTTATCGTCTCTGTGGTAGGAAACATGCTCATCCTACTTGCCATCATTATCAGCCCATTACGGAAGTCCCCCATGTACTTTTTCTTGGCCCATCTCTCCTTTATTGATGTCTGCTACTCCTCAATCAGTAATCCAAAACTGATGGCAGATTCACTACGTGAAAAGAAGACAAGTCTGTTCAGTGCGTGTATGACTCAAGTCTTTGCAGATCATTTTATTGGTGGTGCTGAGATCATCCTGCTGACCGTGATGGCCTATGACCGCTACGTGGCCATCTGCAAGCCCTTGCACTATGCAGCCATCATGAACTGGAGATTGTGCAGCCTGCTTGTGGCAGTGTCCTGGGTAGGCGGCTTTGTTCATGGAACCATACAAATGTTCTTCATCTTGCCACTTCCATTCTGTGGCCCGAATGTCATAGATCACTTCATGTGTGATCTCAACCCTCTGCTCCAGCTGGCCTGCACTGACACCCGCACTCTGGGACTCTTTGTTGCTGCCAACAGTGGCTTTATGTGTCTGTTAAATTTCCTGCTTCTCCTGGGTTCCTATGCATCCATTCTGCTCTCCTTAAAGTCCCACAGTGCACAGGGCAGGCAGAAAGCCCTCTCCACCTGTGTTTCCCACATAACAGTGGTTGTCTTGTTCTTTGTGCCCTGTATATTTGTGTACATGAGACCCCCAACAACTCTACCCATTGACAAAGCAATTGCTGTTTTCTACATCATGATAACGCCCATGCTAAATCCTTTGATCTATTCTTTGAGAAATGCTCAGATTAAAAATGCTATTAGAAGTTGTTTTATTAGGAAAATTATACCAGGTGACAAATAAATGTTAGGTGCTCAAAATTTTTTAAAGAATGTGTGGTTCAAAATTATATTTTTAAAAATTTCCCCATTAAAGAAAAAATACTGGCCATACAGAAATATAATTTCTTTCTTTGCATGCATGTATTTATTTCCTTATGTATTTATTTTCATTTGTGTATTTGGAATGGGGTCTCACTATGCAGATTTGACTCTATGTGATCCTTCTATTTTCAGCTTCACCAGCACTGGGATTATAAGCATATGCCACTATGCCCAGACTGTGTTGCTGGCTTAACACACCCCAGGGGCAGGATTGGTGTGGCATGCAGTACCACGGACAGAACCTTCTTCACTGTGCTTGCCAAAAAGTGGTGCTTTGTCTGCTGAGCTATCTCACTGGCCCTGAATTATATGTTCTTTCATACATTTATATTGAATTTGTAGAAAATTTGAACACATAACTCAGGACCACTGATTGTATATTTGAAAAATTTCACCCAATAATGACTTAGTTTTTCTGCCTTCATCTATATTAATAGTTTTATATACATTTCTTCTAATAAAGATAAACAGTTATGCTACTAGTTTCACTTAGTTCATTGTAAAGATTTGTTTGCGCTAATAATACTTGGAGAATCTTATAGGCTCATGTTTTATATTACTTTAAAAGGAAAAACATAAAATAATAAGACAACAATTTCATGACATGTTACTGTGAAAGATTTAATACTTTACATATATTTTGTACTGATTACTTTAAAGATAACAATATTCAATGTTTTAAGTATTGTTATTCTCTTGTTAAATACAAAATCTTGCTTTACATTTTTCATAAAATAGAAATAATAATGATCAAATAAGTTATTATTGCACAATAATATGTATAAGACCTGAAATGTTAAGCACTGCACATATGGTCATTTTCTTCTATAGGGGTACTGACAGTAGGGAAGATTTGAAAATACACAATGTTCTGAGTCAGGACCCATGATATGACTGATATTTCAGTCACAGTCTCTGCTCCTGTGATCATTAGGGGAAATGATAAAGGAACTGATGATCCAGTATGATCCTTGACATGTTTGAGTGAAGAATCTTTTTAGGTACATTGTACATGTGAAATTGATGATCTTGTCTTTTCAGAACCTTTCTCCTATCTGTGGTGGTTAATTATGATCATTATTGGCTTGAAAGTAGCATAGAGGACTAAAGTGGGAGTGTGGTCTGATGGGCCACAGCTGGAGGAATAGGTCCAGCTGCCTTAGGTCTCCTGGTGTCCTCTGCTCTGCCTCCCAGGGCTCTGACTGAAACCCTGCTCTACAAGCTCACCCTAGGCCATCACATCCTTGCCTTACAGCTAAGTGAAGATAAGCTGAGTCTTCTGAAACTATGAATAAAACTATGTGCTCTGGAGCCTTTGAGAAACGTGTGCAAGAAGCACTTGGAAAGTTGTACTAATGAAAGCCGGAGAAGCTCTAGAATGCCATAAGGGGAGCTCAATTGTGGTGCCCCCCATTGCTGAAACAACCAGAGTGCTGATGGAGATGTGAATAGTGCATGTCAGGATCAGCAGGATTTAGGTGGAAACAAGCTCTCCACTGAAATGACTGTCCTGGGAATAAAATAGGAATAAGAATAAGATGTTTAAATTTCTCCCATGTGTAAAGACTTAAAAAGGAGATCTAGGTTAGTAGTCTGAACTTGTGAAGAAACCTTCAAAGCATGGATAATTTTTATAAAGTAGTGTCTAATGACAATTGGGGAGTAAAAAAATTTTTCAACTAAAAAATGTCCCAAATATTAACCCCAAATGAACTGTGCATAAATTTGTGGAAAAAAGAACTATACTTCCTAAAATTTATTGACCTTAAAAAAGTAAAGGACTTTTTATAAGAACACTGAAAGAAGCTTTGAAGGCACCTCAAAGATCAGCAAAAATCCACTTGTTAGCTGAGGGGAAAAAATATGTCAGGGTGAAATTGGAGAGGAGTGTTCCTAAACTCCTTTTGAAAGGTCTCCTAGGACTGTGTGCCTGGGAGTTGCTTCATGTTGCTCAGATGTCCTGGTGCTCACTCTCCCCTCCTCACTGTGGCTCCTGCTAAGAGCAAACCTTGGTGTCACCTGGGCAAGAGTTGGATTATCACTATGCAGAATTGAAGAGTGGCTTGTCAGAAGGGTTCCCTCCAGGTTTTCTGAGGGCATGGGAAAGTAGAAAAGACGTCCACAAGGAGGCTGTGTATGAATTTTTGCTAAGATAACCAAAGATACAGCACACATAATTGTTAGAGATGTCAGCAAAGCGTCTCTGTAAGTATCTGCAGCGCAGAGTACAGGTCATGATCAGAGGAAACTCAAGAGTAAAGCCACATGGTCTGCAACCAGTGGGAATTGTGCAGTGCAACTCCCATTCTCCTGCCACGTGTCTCAGATGCTGTATCAATATCCACAGGGCTTAAGACCGGCTGTGGAAGATTCAGTCTTGCTTCGCTCTGGTTCTTTTAGTTACCCTATTCTTTCATATTTGACTGAGAGTGCTTGCCTTATGCCACTATACCTTGAGATTTAGGAACTTAGTTATAATTGTGATAGAGGTTCACAGCTATGCATTTTCCTGGAGTCCTAAAAAGACTTTGAGTTGGAACTTTAGGAATGCTGTGACTTCTGAGGCTTGAAAATGCACTGTTGATGTGCAATTTTCATCCAGGATTTTTCATTAAATGTTGCTTCTACAACCATATACCTTTGTCCATAAATAAACCAATTTCTGAATTGAAACAACTCAGAGATAAAAGAAATTAAACAGGACCTGTGGGCTAAAAATGATTCACTGCAGTGAGCAGGCCTGGGGTTGGGCAGGAGGACAAGAAAGTGCTAGAACTACATTTCTTTTCCAATTCAACATTTCAGTAGTTAATGATTCCTCTTTTATTCAGAGATCTTTGTACAATGGTGCTGAGTGTCACAACCAAGCCATACACAAAGTTAGTGTAAGTTATTGTGTCACTAGTGCCACAGGTTTGACACCACCAATTTATGCTGTTTTACACACTGGCTATAAAAATTTATCTCTCCACTAACAGTGTATATGCCATCTTTATCCCATGGATTAGGTTAAACATTAGTTATTTATTTTTATTCCTGATAACAGCCGTTTAACTGGGGTGAGATAGAATCTCAAAGAAGCTTTAATTTGCATTTCCTTGATGGCTAAGTATACACATTGGCATCTTGTTTTCATGTAGAAAGAAATACAACATTGTTGATTTTTATTTCTATTTCCACTTGAAGTACTTTCATCAAATTACAGTGTTGTAAAATCCCAGTTGAAAGCAATCTGTTAATTTCAACAAGAGGAAGGGTTTACTGTTGACTCCATCTTTTATGTTCTCTGAAAAGTTCTTAATCACCTGGCCAAGAGCAGCTATTTATTAGATAAATATTACACATAAAATAGATCCTGAGATTGCAGCCATGTAAGGAAACCACATTACCTCGGGGTGCAAGGGGAGGTGACCATGTGACCCAGGGGGCTACTGCCAGGTATGCAACTAGATCAGGATCCAAGACTAGGATAGAAACCAAAGGAGGTTGCAGTACACTACAGTATGACCACTGGCATCTCAGAGCCCTCCTTCCATGACCAGCAGATGGCATTTTGTTGTTTGAGGTTAGCAATCACACTTGTTTCTGTCAGCACACTACAGCTCCTACAGAGAAGTCAAGGCACCTCTTACACCATCCTACTGGCAGAAGCCAAACTTCAGGATACCAATGGTAGTTTTATCAAGAACAATAGTTTTCATTCTTATCATGCAGATGGAATCTTTTGGAATCTATTACAGGCATTCCTATAATTAGCCATATTTATAACATACAAAATATCAGGTTAAAAATCAAATCTTTTTATTTCTTTATTTATTTTTTGGCAGAACTGGGGATTGAACTTAGGCCCTTGCACTTGCCAGGGAAGTACTTATTCCACTGAGCCATCTCCCCGGCTCCCCTAAAAATCAAATCTTATCATGTTATATACTATACAGGCAAGGGCCTATATAAAATGATTTTAGCACCATATGTAGACTTCAGTACTACACACTAAACTTTGCAAATTTAAAGCTTCCACTAATTATGATGGCAACTCTTGTCCCCCAATAAACAAATGCCATTCCTATGGTCTGTGGAGTAATATGTATCACTTAGTAATCAACTATAATCATCTATCTTCAAGTGTGAGCCGAATAAGAAAAAAATTATCTTAGGTTAAAATAACTCGCCCTATGATGTAAAGAATCAAGGATCTCCAAGACATTGTTTTTCCCTTTTTCCCTGGTTAAATTTTAAAAATGGAATATAAGTGCTAAATTGATAAGAAGGAAGTATAATATGTTGCTAAAATTTTTAGTTCTAGTTTATTTTTTAAAAATGAGATAAGAATATTTGTCCTTTTAGAGAAACATAAAACTATGAAAGTATTTCAGTTGAGAAGCATATTTATGAGCCTTAATATGTCAAGCACTTAGATTCAGGTTAATTTTAGTCTCTAAAAAAGGCATGTAATAATTCATCTGCAAATAAGAAAACAAAAGTTCAAAAGTTGTAGCAAAACACTAATAATCAGTGGCTCACTGAGCTGCGAAAAATTGAGACATTTTCTCTGTACTTCCTCTTAGTCACACAATAAAGTGATTCAAAACATTATAGATCAAGAAGTTTATGGCATGCGATACAGCTCAGTGGCAGGACACTGCATCGCAAATGTGAGGACCTGAGCTCAATTACCAACACCGGAACGACAAGTTCTTTAAACTATTCATCTTTTCTTTTTCTTTTTCTTTCGTTTTGTTTGTTTGTTTGTTTGCTTTTGCAGAACAGGAATTGAGCTCAGGCCCTTGCGCTTGCCAGGGAAGCACTTATTCCACTGAGCCATCTCCCTGGCCAATAGCAGGTTTGTTTTTTTCAAAGGATAGTTGATATAACTGGTGTTTAGTGCATTGTCTGTTTTCTGAAAAAATAAGTTTCTTGAAACAAAACAACCTCAGTAATAAATGTATTTCACTATTTATTAGATGTTTAAGCTCTAGCAGTACATTTTTACAAGCTGTGAACACTAACAAATTATTTATTCCACAGAATTGTAACTACACAGTATAAACTCAGTTGGTAACACAGATGGCTGAACTAACAATAGTGCACATCATCATTTTATCAGTTACATCATGAAACAAATTTTGAAATATCCAAATATTAAGTTACAGAGCTCAAAAGGCATATAAAATAATAAGGTCAGCACAATTCATTAACAGAATCCCACTTCTTTTTTTTTTTTGCAAGAGTTTTGGAATTGAAGAGGAAAAAAATCACAGTTCAAAAATAAATGTAGTCGCTTCTTTAAATTCATACTCTGAGAAGTATGTGTTCATTTCTGATGCCCATTTCTTGATAAGGTCTTTAAATTTTGGGGCCCTAGTCATTTTTTATTCTTTATAAATACAAGAGAGCAAAACTTTATCTGAGTAATTATTAATTAATTTTTTTTCAAATATTTGTAGGTTGTCTTTGTACTTTGTTGGTAATTATCTTTGATGTGCAAAATCTTCTCAATAAGAGGTGGTCCCAGTTGTTAATTTATTCTTGTATTACTCATTCAATTTGATATTTGTTCATGAATTCTTTGCCTACCCCTATGTCTTCAAGAGTAACTCCTACTTTCTCTTCCAGGAGATCGAATGTTTCTGTTTAATGTTTAGATCTTTAATCCATTTTGACCTTTGCTTAGTGCATGGTGTAGACATGGGTCTTTTTTTTTTTTTTATTTTTTGGCATGTAAAGAGCTAGTATGTCCAGCACCATTTCTTCAAGAAGCTATCTTTTTTACAGTAAACATGACTGGCCACTTTGTTGAAGATCAGATGGCAGAGTGTATTCACAGAGTTTTCAGCATCTTCTAATCTACTCCTCTGATTTTCAGGTCTATTTTGTTGCCAGCACCATGATTTTATCACAGTAGCTTTGTAGTATAATTTCAAGTTAAGAATTGTAATGCCTCCTGCCTTGTCTTTGTTGGTCAGAATTGCCTTTGCTATTCTAGGTCTTTTCTGGTTCCAAGTAAATGTTAGGAATGATTTCTGTAGGCTGGGAGGTATGTAGGTTATACTTTGATTGGGATTGCATTAAATCTGTGCAGAAATTTTGGAAGCATGGTCATCTTCACAATGTTGATTCTTCCTATCCAGGAGCAGGGAATATCTTTCCATTTTCTAAAATCCTCTATAATCTCTTTTTACAGAGTACTGTAATTTTCCATGAAAAGATCTTTCACTTCTTTAATTAGATGAATTCCAAGGTATTTCATTTCCTACTGTGCTATTATAAAGGTATTCTTTCTCCAATTTCCCTGTCAGTCTGTTTTATATCTGTGCAGAGGAATGCTATTGACTTTTGGGTATTGACTTTGTATCCTGTTATGATACTGAATTTGTGTATTAGTTATAGTAGCTTCTTGGTGGAGTTTTTTGGGTCTTCCAAGTAAAGTATCTTGTCATCTACAAATAATGATAATTTAACTCCTTCTTTATCTATTATTGTTCCTTTTATTTCTCTCTTTTCTAAATGCTCTACCTAATGACTCCAGAACTATATTGAATAGGTGGGGTGATAGAGGACATCCTTGTCTTTTTGCAGATCTGAGAGTAAAATATTTCAGTATTTCTCCATTTAGAATTGTGCTGGCCATTGGGCTTCCATAGATGGCTTTTATCAGGTTAAAGTAGAGGGAATCTATACCAGTTTCCTGTAGGACTTTGAAAAAGTGTTGGACTTTATCAAAAGCCTTTCCCCTGCATTACTTGAGAAGATCATGTGGTTTTTACAATTGGCTGTATTGATACAGTGTATCATATTTATAGATTTGCATATTTTAAATCATCTTTTTTGAAGGTTTTGCATCTATGTTCATGAGGAAGTTTGGCCTGTAGTTGTCTTTTTTAGTTGTATCTTTCCCAGGTTTTGATATCAGTATAGTACTTGCCTCCAGGAATGATTTTGGGAGTATTTATGCCTTTTCAATTTCCTTGAAACATTTGAGGAGTATAGGGATAATATCTTCTGTAAATTTCTTGTAGAATTCAGCTGTGAATCCATGAGGACCTTGCCTTTTATTTGTCAGTAGCTTTTTTTTTTTAATTACATTTCATATTCCATTGGCTGTTATTGGATTTTGAAAGTTGTTATATTTTCTTGATTCAGTTTTGGTAATTTGTACCTTTCTAGGAATTTGTCCATTTCTTCTGTGTCTTGTATTCCATGTGAGCAAAAGATGTGGTATTTTCATACAATGGACTATTACTTAGCTATAAAGAATGATAAAGCTGAAGCATTTATATTTAAGAGGATGCCACTTGAAAATATACTCATAAGTGAAATGAGCCAGACACTCACGTGTAGATATCATATAGTTTCCCCATTATTAGAAGTTAAAATAGAAATACAAATAGAAATGTATAACATAATTAAAAGGAAAGCCAGAACTTGAGGATCAAACAAGGAAGAAAGGGCAAAGAGAAAAGCTAGGAATTGTAACAGGGGAAAAACCATTCATTTTTACACAGAACATAGGTAAGGCAATGATCCTAAAAAACATCAACAGGTTTTTAAAACTAGCAGTTAATTACTAGGATTCTCACCCTGACTAACTATATATGTTGATACCTGTGAACTAAGCAATAGCACTGATTGAAAAATGCTCTACGATCTCAGTTGACCACTTCTGTGTCCACGTGAGCTGCTCTTCTGGGGATTGTTACTAGAGCAGCTCGGACTCTCCATAGTTCACTCATCTGCACAGAGGTCGTGCTGTGCCTGGCAGTAATGTCTACTGACCTTCAGAATTTCCACACATGTATGAGCAAGAACACCACAGAACTGAGGAATATGTTTATTCTTTGAAGATTGTAGCCTAATCATACTACCAAACCCGAAGTGGTGGTGGTGCATGCAGCAGAGGTGGCAGCAGGTCATGGCACGGTGGTGGCGGTCATGGCAGGGCAGCAGCAAAATTGCGGGTGGCTGCAATGTCACCAGACAACCATGCACTGAATGGGCTGGCAGAGAGCTTGGGGGAGCAAGCCTGCAACCGGAGCAGCCAATACAGGCACCCAGCCACATTGGCATGTGAACCTCTTGTAAGAAGGGTCTGTCCAGATCACTTGCCAATTTATTGAGAGAGTCATTTGTTCTTTTTGTATTAAATTTCTTGGGTCCTTTAGCAAAGAAATATTTTTTTTAATATATTTTATAGTACGCAAAATAGGAAAACACTTAAATAACCACTGACAGATGGTGGATAAAAAGAAGTTATATAAACACATAAATGGAATAATAAGCCGTAAAATTGAAGAAAAGCCATCCGTGTGTGACCTGGAATTAGAATATAGAACATAATTCTAAGAAAAAAAGACCAGGCACAGAATGGTATATTGGGCATGACTGCCTTTGTATAACCCACCCTAACTAGACTAATGCATAGAATCACAAGGTGGAACGATGGTGCTCTTGCCCTGGCAAAGTGGATACTGAGATGGGAGTCAGAGTGGAAAGTTCTGGCTCCACAGAAATATTAAGGTTTAGACCATTGCATGAAGCCTACATAAATGTTGTAGGGGTGAAGAAAATAGACCTTCTGATAGGAGTTCTTAACAAAACAAAAATTGTATTTAAAAATACAATAATAATAGTTATAATAGTAATGAAAGTGCGAGTCCATTTTATTAGAGATTGGACAGGTAACTACAGGGAGTTATTGAATAGATAATGGTCACAATATCATGCATGTATGCCTCACAAGCCAAGAAATGTTAGATATCATATATGGAAACTTTTTGAAAGTCAACTGTATCTCTAAGACATGGTTCTAAATGTACAATTACACCTAATTTGTGTAAATACATACGTCCATATTTACAAATTATAAACACAAGAGAAGACATGGATCTGAAATATGTTGACACCTACGTCTACACAAGGACTCACTATGACTCACTGTTTTTAAGGTAATAAAAAGTCTATAAAAAGACCTAAAAAAGCATAATATACTATAGAGCAGTGATATAATGAACATGTACCCAACATTATCAGATTTTTCAAATTAAAAAAAATTCACAAAATTTTATCAGTATGGGAGAACAACTAGTAATCCACAATGGAATGATGGGGACTCCTTCTTATGTTTTCATAGCTGTCTAGCAGTGTTCTACACTGTCAAGACCATGGAACGCAGGAGTGATAGACAGGGAGCTCACTCTGGCTTTTGTCCTACTTCCAAAGCACTGTGGGCAATGAGGGAAACATCTTTCAAACTCAAGGATTTTTAAATGGTTGTCATTATTTTCCACCCTTCAGAGATTCACATCTCTAAGCAGCTAATAGTGGATTTTCAGAAATGTTTCATTGTTACAAAGCACAAAGAAGTTATTCCTGGTACAAATGTGGCAGGAGAGTTACAGCGCTAATCCAAAAGCTAGAGGGATGCAATGGCATTATTCATATGGCATTAAGTTCTCTAACAACACAACTTTGTCTCTAGGAAGGGATTTCCCATATGGGTGTCAAGTTCAGGGAATAAATTCCCATTCCATAGTAGCTGATTATCTAGCTTGTGTTCCAAACAAAGACCTTTCATCGAAGGGGATAATTAATTCCTAGGAGAGAAAACACAAACACAATTCAAGACTTCTTAATCTTTATTGGAACTGCTTTAAATAATCGGAAATTGTAGGATGAAAATATTTTGTATGGTAGTTTACACCTCCTGTACAACTTTTGTCCTGAGGAGGCAAACCATTTGAAAATATTTTGTTTTTAATTTTCTACCTTCTTCACTACAAGGCATGAATCAAAAGATAAAGATAATTTTTCTAAAGTATAACATAAGAACCTGTTCTAAACTTGAACATACATTTTTCTATGAACATTTTTTAGGCTTTAGATAAAATATTTGAGGCTTTAGAATCACAATCTCCCTTCTTTGTAGATGTGGTACAGAAGTTCCTAATAATCTATTAACAAGTGAATGAATTTTTCTTAATGAATTCTTCTTTATTCTTTCAAGAGATCACTTGGAAATGGAATTGTTTCTAAAAGCACTCAACATTACAGAGACCATGCCAGAGTATAAAGGTGAGTTTTAAACTTTGCTGCTGGCTATTTCACATTGCTGTTTTTCAACTGGACCAATGTTTATACTTGTCAAAAAAGTCATAGGTACTGCATCCTCACCCCAGGACTTTAAAAGGAAGACAGTAAATATCATTAAATTAATTTCATACTGAAGAATCTGAGACACAAAGACAGGAAGGGAAGCCATTTATAAGTCTCACTCCTCTACCACAAGCAACATGGTTTTGTCATAAGCAAAGGCTTTTTCTTACTAAGACTAATGTTATGTATAAATTTTCTTTGAATTCACCTCAAATGTGTATAACAAATATACGTATATAATTAATATATTAACACCATAAACCACTTTTTGCAGGTACACTTAACTCAAACATTTCCCTGTATAATGTGCAACATTTTGTTGATTTGGAGCTATGTATATATAGGTGACATTGTAATAACTAACTATGTAATAAATCCCTCTATTTACCTGAATAAATACAAAAAAATCTGTCTACTATTTTAACTTTTATAACTACTATATTATTTCTTTTGCTATGTTAAGAATACCTAAATTAATATTAATATAATACATTAATATTGCTGAATTGAGGACTTAATATGCAGAATTATTTCTTTCCAATTGCTAAGAAAAGTCAGTATGGATGCTACAAGTGTAAGAGAGTGAAGACTTCTCCTGAGCTTACTGTATAGTAAATTGTTCTATTGATAGAATAGTCACTTCTGCTGTTTTGTTGAGTGCATGAATGGTACAGGAATAAATATGCTTGTAGACATATATTTTGTGTTTTCCCATAAGAATCAACTCATTGAGGCTGGGGAGATGACTCAGTAGAATAAGTGCTTCCCTGGCAAGCACAAGGGTCTGAGTTCAATCCCCAGTTCCAGAAAAAAAAAAAAAATCAACTCACTTAAGGGGAAAACAATATTTTCACTCCAAATCATTGTAAAAGCACAAGGAATTATACCAAGGTAAGAGAAATTCCAAGAGGAAGAACAACGACTCTAATCTCAGCCTTTTGACTTTTTTCAGTCTTAAACAAATATACTTTACCACTCTGAAAGTATTTGAAAACAATCTCAGAAGAATCTGGCTTCACAAAATTATCTGAGAGACAGGACAAGAATCATTTTCTTAGAACCTGAGAATTGAAATGTATAATCATTTTCTATGTATGGTTTCTTCAAAACACTTTTGAAGAAATACGAATGTAACAGTAATCACTTTGCTCATACTAAACAACAATACTTTACCTTTGCTTTCTCTCATATGATATTATGGGTTTGTAGGTTAAGGTAAATAATTAAACGAAAATATGAAACATATAATTGAGGTCAAAAAGTGAAATAAAACAACCTAGATAGTCATTGGTTTATATTGGCTGCCTCTCCTGAAGCATAGACCCCTGACATCTTTGGGCATCTCTGAGAAGTAAAAAAATGTAAAGGTATGTAATAGAACAAAAAGGGCTATGTTAAGCAAATTGTGTGTCTTTAGTAGGCATAAAGCAAATAAATATCTGCAGAAATGCTTACAATGCATGCCAATCTGAATAGGGATCAGTTAATGTAGTCATCTTAACAGTGCACATTAACCTCTAAGACTCTTCATTGATAAAATGGTTGAAATTCTAATGACCACAAAGGTTAACCTAAGCATGAAGGGAATTGTGTGTGCAAAGGACTTAGTACCATGAGTTACAAAAAATGAACGGTATAATTTTTGTTGTAGTACTTAATATGATAAGTATACAGGACATAATCAAAGGTATGAAATTCTTTTAATTAGCCCTATTATACTCCCATTGCTCTCCCCTCAGTATTTCTCTGCCAATGTTCACAAAAGCTGTTACATAATTAGTGAATGGAGGGGAGCGTCTTTGGCTTCCTGCTATAACCACACCTCACTCTGATAGACACATGAGAAAGGAAGACTTTTCTGAAAGCAGTATGCAAGATTTCCCCTTCTTCAAATTGCATGTCATCTTAACTGATTTTCTCAGCTGTCTTTCCTAGCACCTTGTTTCTTAGTAATAAAGGGTAACAGTATCCTGTGCATCAAAGGCTTTCTCATCTTTCTTTGACTCCAAGGTCAGGCATAGCTGCCATTCTATTATAACATGATGATGCTCTCTTGGCTCTTAATTATCTCAGTTAAGTGCACTTGATTTGCTTCTGTCTTTTGTGTTCATAAGCATTGCTAATGAATATCTTCACCCAGAAGAAAAGTTGAGGAATGCACAAGAATGTATACATCTTAATTTTATCTCAAAATTAAAAAAAAAAACAAAACAGAAAACCTTGTACAATTACACAAAGCAGCTTTCATTATTTCCTAGGGTTAAGAAGTTTAACAAATTCAAGGATATATTAACAGTTTTCAGGTAATATAATTAATTTCAATAGTAACAATATGGCGATTCAAAACAACGTGACAGAATTTGTTCTACTGGGGCTCACAGAAAACCCAAGGATGCAGAAAATCATATTTGCTGTGTTTTTGCTCATCTACATCATCACTGTGGTAGGAAATATGCTCATCCTTCTCACCATCGTTGTCAGCCCATTACACAAGTCCCCCATGTACTTTTTCTTGGCCCATCTCTCCTTTATTGATGCCTGCTATTCCTCAATCAATAATCCCAAACTGATTGCAGATTCCCTGCATGAAAAGACGACCCGTCTGTTCACTGCATGTATGACTCAAGTCTTTGTAGAACATTCAATTGGTGGTGCTGAGATCATCCTGCTGACCGTGATGGCCTATGACCGCTACGTGGCCATCTGCAAGCCCTTGCACTATGCAGCCATCATGAACTGGAGATTGTGCAGCCTGCTAGTCGGTGTGTCTTGGGTGGGTGGCTTTGTTCATGGAGCCATACAGGTACTTTTCCTCCTGACACTCCCGTTCTGTGGCCCGAATGTCATAGATCACTTCACATGTGATTTCAACCCTCTGCTCCAGCTGGCCTGCACTGACACTCACATTCTGGGACTCTTTGTTGCTGCCAACAGTGGCTTTATGTGTCTATTGAATTTCCTGCTTCTCTTGGGCTCCTATGCATATATACTCTTCTCATTAAAGAACCATAGTATGGAAGGCAGGAGGAAAGCCTTCTCCACCTGTGTCTCACACATTATAGTGGTGGTCTTGTTCTTTGTGCCCTGCATGTTTGTGTACATGAGACCCCCAATTACTCTACCCATTGACAAGGCAATCACCATTTTCTACACCACGGTAACTCCCATGCTAAACCCTTTGATCTATTCTTTGAGAAATTCTCAGATAAAAAATGCTATTAAGAGTTGTTTTACTAGGGAAGTTCTACCAGGTAACAAATAAATGTTAGATACTAAAATTAATTTAAAGGATCGACAGTTCAAAAGAATATTTTTTAAATTTCTCCACAAAAATAAATACAGGCCATAAAGAAATATAATTTCTTTCTTTAAATGTATTTTTTTTTATTTTCATTTGTGTATTTGGTATGGGGTCTCACTATGCAGATTGGACTCACGTTGATCTTCTTTTCAGCCTCTCCAGCCCTGGGATTACAGGCGTCTGCTACCACACCTCGACTCTGTTGTTTGCACAGTACTTCCAGAGGCAGGACTGTCATGCAATAGCAGGGATCAAATCTTCTTCCCTTTGTTTGCCAAAAAAGCAATATGTATGCTGAGATATCTCACCAGCTCTGAAATATATGTTCTTTCATATATGTTTATTGAATTTTTAGAAGAAGTTAAACAAGATAACCCACGACCACTGCTGGCATATTTGAAAAAAAAAAATTCCACTCAGTAACAACTTAGTTTTTCTGTTTTCATCTATATTAAGAGATTTATATGTTTTCCTTCTAATAAAAACAAAGTAAATACTAGTTTGTTTTAGTACATTGTAAGGAATTGTTTCAGCTAATATGACTTGGAGAATCTTATAAGTCCATGTGCTTTATTTTATTTCAAAGGCAAAACAAAATATTAAAACAATTTTATAACATTACTGGGAAAAATTTAGTAATTAATACTGTGCATATATTTTGTACTGATTATCTACTTTAAAGAGAACAATATTTAATATATTAACTATTGTTATCCTCCTGTTACTTGGTGTGAAATTTTGTTTTACATTTTTCATAAAATAAATAATGAAATGTGTTACTATTGGACAATAATATCCATAAGACCTACAGAAGTAGGCATTGCAAATATGCTTATTTCATTCTATAAGTGCACCGACAGTGTGTACTTTTCAAAATATACATAGTTCTCAGGACCCGTGATAAGACTGATATTGCATAGCACAGACTCAGCTCCTATGATCACCAGTGGAGGTGACTGAAGAATTAATAACCCAGTGTGGTCCTCACAAACTGTGAGAGAAGAACTGTGTTGGGTGCGTTGTGCATGGCAGAGGATCATGTGTGCAAAAATCTAAACATGATCATTACCATTCTTCTGGTTTTACATGTGAAACTAATGGGCATGTCTTTCCAGAAACTTTCTACTGTCTGTGCTATCTGTGATGGTTAGGCATGATTAAGAACAGGCTTGGCTTGAACGTAGTACAGAGCATTAGCGGGCTCGCTTGTAGGTGTGATCCCAGGGGCCACAGCTTGAGGAACAAGTCTGCCTGCCTTGTTCTGCTGGGGTCCTGTGTTCTACCTCTCGGGGCTGGGAATTTAGCCCCGAAATGTTAGATCTGAGGATGAGCTGCGTCTTAGGAAACTATGAATAAAATTAACCTTTATCTATGCTGAATGTGTCATGTAGCTTGAATAAATAGAAACAGAGAATTGCTCTCATTTTTGCCATTTTACCCCACTATATGCTCTATAGCCTTTGAAAAAGGTGTCCAGGAAGCATTTGGAAAGTTGTACTAAAGAGAGCCAGAAAAGCTCTAGAATGCCATAAGGGGAGCTAAAATGTGGTGCCCCCCTTTGCTGAAACAAGCAGAGTGCTGATGGGGACGTGAACAGTGCAGGTCAGCGTCAGTGGGTTTTAGGTGAAAACAAGGGCTGCACTGGCAGTGACACTTTGGGGAATAAAATAGGAATAAGAACAAGAGGTTTCAATTTATCTCATATGTAAAGATTTAAGATTGAGATCAAGGTTAAAAGCATGATCTTGTGAAGAAATCTTCAAAGCATCAATACTCCTTGTAAAGAACTTTATAATGAGAATTAGGGACAAAAAAATCAAAGAAAAAGAAAAGACCAATTAAAATCACAAACAAAACAAAAAACACCTTATGGGCTGGTGTATTAGGTTAGCAAAATAAACTATGTGCTTAGGTAGATGCAGGGGCTGGGAGTTCGATCTCTATGGCCTGCCCTCCTGGCCCTGCTCCCAGGGCATGCTGAGAATGTGATTGAGAATGGGTGTGGTGTTGTAAGCCTGTAATTCCAGCACTTGTTAGGCTGTAAACAGCAGGGTTACTAGGAGTCCGATCTATGCAGTGAGACTCTGTACATACTCTTCTAAATAAAAAATGGAAAAATAAAAATTAGTAACCTTAAACATTAACCCCAATTTGCTGTGCATAACGTTGTGGCCAGGAGATGGGTAGTTCTTAAAAATTAACGATATTAAAAATCGAGGACTTTGTGCAGGAGCACTAAAAGAAGCTTTGAGGGCAGCTCAAATATCAGAAAAATCCTTCTCATCATTAGCAGATGGAAAAAAATTAGTTCAGGGTGACAATAGAAGAGAGTGTTCCCAAACCCCTCTTGAAAGCCTCCCAGGACTGGTTGCCTGGACGTTGCTTCATGTTACTGAGATGTCCTTGTGTTCATTGTCCCTTCCTCTCTTGCTCATGAGGACTTTGCTGTAGTTTGGTGTTACCCAGGCAATGGCGGATTTATCACTACTCAGAACGGAAGAGTGTTAGGTTACAGGGCCTCAATAGGTTTCAGAGGGACTGGGAGCCAGAAAAATGTTCCCAAGGAGGCAGTGCATGAAGATTTACTAAACTAATCAAAGATATATGGATACTAATGTTGGAGATGCCAGCGAAGCATCTCTGTGAATATCTTCACTGCAAAGCACAGGTCAAGATCAGACGAAACTCAAGAGTAAACTATGTGATCTGCAACCAGTAGGCTTGCATGCTGCATAAGGACCCACAGGCCTGAAGATTTGCCTCGGAACATTAATTCTTTCTTTGCTCTGATTCCTTCAATTGCCCTATTCTTTCATAGTTAACTGAGAGTGCCTAGCCTATGCCACTGTACCATGAGATTTTTTACTTATTTATTATTCTTATAGACATTCACAATTATGAATTTGTCTTAAATCATACAAAGATTTGGATGTGGAGTTTTAGTAATGCAGGGAATTCTGAGGCCTGAATAGACACTGTTGATGTCAGAGTATTTTGTTAAATATTGGTTCAATTTTTCAATAAAATTTTTCTACAACTGTATAACTTTCTCCAGAAACAAAACAAGTTTTGGATTGATTTTTTTTTATTCAGTTATTTTCATCTTCCCTATATATGTGGGTTTTGGCCCAGGATCACTGATACTTGCAGGGGCATAGAGGTGAATACTTAGACAGCAGAGTTGTTCAATCACAGAGCACACACTGGGAGTTTCCAAGAAAAGAGAAAGAAATTACTGTTAGTGCATTATGTGTAATGGTTGGCAAAATTCAAGGACTTCATGCTGGACACATGCACAACAGTGATGTGGGAAGAGTCATCAAGAAAGGACACAGAGATGAAAAGAAGTGAAAGTAGAACTTGTAGGGTAAAAAGGGCTCAGTGGAGTGAGCAGGCCTAGGGTTGGTCACAGCAAGGACAACCAAGTGCTAGAACTGCCTTTCTTTTCAAATTCAACATTTCGGTGGTTTCTGATTCATCTGTTATTCAATGATCATTTAGGAAATCTTGCTGGACGTCAGACACCAAGCCGTACACAAAGATAGTGTAAGCGGACTTTGTAAATACCAGGTGGGGAAAAAACAGAAGCAGCCACTATCTAGAGATGTCTGACAATCATGGGGAAAGTTAAAGACTGGTGGCCAGGGGCGATGATGTATGTGCATTAGATGGTACAGATGACGTCACTACATGTCATCAGATTGAAGCTTTAGATTGGCAACTTTAGCATCAGTCTGAGAAGAAGAAAGAAGTAGCAACACTTCCTGGGGAGAGAAGGTGATTTTTCACTTTGATTGTGAAGGTCTGAGGCTTCAAGTTCATTTCTGAGAGTGAGACAAAAGAGTGGAGATAAAGCAGCGTATCCAGTTCAAATCACCAACTACAATTAAGTGTACCTGGGCCTCTCTGGCTGTGAGTCTGGGCAAGTAACAGTGAACAGCACTACCATTCTGTGAACACATTTACTATAAAAAATAAGAGGCTCAAAGAAAGCATTATTCCACCCTGTAAGAGCAGCCCAATGGATTTTACATGAATGTTAAAGAAGAAAGTGTATACTGGGTCCTGTTTGTTCCAAATGGCACTGTTTCCTCAGAGTCTGGAATGGAATTTCTAACTTAGCTGTCTTAGGCCTTCTGGGTGAAAGCCAGTCTTCAGGTGAAACCATGACCTTTCTACCTGTCTTAATCAATCCCCTTACTGCCATCTCTCATGATCAGTGTTGTAATCCTCCCACTCAGACTGAAAAGAGGCATTGATTACTCATGGAGAGACAGAAACAGTTCTCCAGGTAGTTAAAATCCACAGAGGAAGATTAGAATTTCAAAGCATCGGTGAGATCTGTGGTGTAGCACTGATTGCTAGATGACTGAGCCAACTAATTAGAGGCACCAGAGAGGAGTACAAATCTGTGCATGACAGAGACATCTCCAACTCCAGTCAAGGTTGTGCTATGACCAAATGAGAAAACAACTGCTACACTGGACTTTTATCCAAGGTGATTGCTTCCATAAGGGCCCAACTAGTGTTCTTTTCAGAAATGTAGCAAATTGGAAGAAAATTAAGGATACCTGCTGCCACTTAGGACAGGGATGATTATTGTCTTTACTGTTCTTTGAGCATTACAGGTGAAAACACTGGAACTTAATTTGTCCTAGAGACGAGCCCTTCTCCAACTTCCTCACGTGGAGAACTCTACCCACACTCACCTCAGATGCATAGGAGCTGAGAATAGAAAGGACTAGATGGTTAAGCAGTGTAAGTCTTGTCTGCGCCATTTTTTTTTCTTGCTTTCACCTCAGACAAGATCTCTGTACACATGAATAAGAGAGAAGTAATTTGATATGTTTCCTGTTTTCTTCACAGCTAGCTTTGAGTAAACAGTTTCTTCTTTACCATCAAAATAAATTGTTTTCCGTATTTCATAGGGAGTAAGAAGCACAACCATCTTCACGAGCTTCACGAGTAGTCCTAATGTGAGCCAGTGACCTGTCTATTCTTGTCCACTACATCATTCCTGTGTTTATCTTTAAAAATACAGGGCTAATAAGGCTCACAAATGCTTTATTTTAGAACAACCTGGTTAACAATCAAAACAATCAGAAGATTTAGCAATTTATTTTTAACAAGTTATCTGGTCATGAACATGACCATTCCCATATTTCTGGAATAAGCTAAGTTTTTGAATCAAGGCACGATGTCTAATGAACTCCTCAGAGGCATTCTCTAGCATTAATAGCTCTCCAAAACAACACAATGATGGCAGCACTTAGGACTGATGTCCAACACAGCTCCTTCGTCTTTATGTGAAATTTAACACCAGCTCAAAATTATACAAAGAGAAATTCAGAAGTATCTGTAGTGACTCTAAGATTGTGGGATAGTGACAGAAGAAACAAAGTTAGCACAAGTTGTATTTATTAATAAGTTCATGAATAAAAGCTTGTTTAATGTTGCAGCTCAGTGAATTAGGAAAGTTTCTGGGGAATTGGCCATGCCAGATCAAACAGGGAGTCTATAATGAATGTAATATAACTTACAATTCATCCTGGACCAAACTGTTGGGAAAGGATTAAAAACTTATTGAAATGTTGATGTGGGTTGTGCTGTGATATGTGCTCACTCACCAAGTGGGTGTCCATCTTTACATGGTAGATATGCAGTAGATATCAGGGCTGCGGGATGGCAATCAGAGGTGCCTTAACCAGAATTAAGATGCATTGTTTGTTGTAGTCCCATTAGGCTGGGATTCTGGGTTAAAATTTTCTGTTCATAGAGTTAAGAGTTGAAGACAGGGTAAGAGAATGGTGAAAAAGGAATAATCACAATAAATTATGTATAAGTATATGTCTCTCTGATGAAAGTTAACGTTATGTGTATCAGAAATGTGCTGGGCTGGGCAGACAGCTCAGCAGCATAAACACCTGCCCAGAATGCACAGGTTCACAAGTTCAAACCCTGGTACCACAAAACAAACAAACAAACCATGAAAATGATGTGTACCAATGAAATTCGTTTTTTTTTTCTTTTAAAAACAAAAACTAATAGTTTATAGTTCACTGTGAATGAGCCAGAGATTATTTCTTCACATTACTATTGATGTAAGGATTCAAAGGCTGAAGGAGGCTGGAATCATAGAGTGGATTTGGCATGAGAAACCTGCTTATCCACATGTGAGGGTGCGGAGGATGTGCCTTTCACCAGTACTGTAAGGAATAGGTTTGGAAATGTGTCACTGGCATTATCACTGTTCTGTTGCTGGTCTTCTTAGTGTGGCAGTCATTTGAGTGGGAGCACGGTGAATCACCTGGGGAACAGAAACATGATGGGTGTGGTTGAACTGTGAAGTCAAGAAGAGGCAGCATTCAAGCATCAAAAAGTTGGTGAACTCATCATGGTACAGCTTAGGGTTAAAAGCTTTGTCCATGAACAAAATGGTCAGATTTATGTAGGCCTTTCATGTTCACTAATTACTCATGCAACTCCAAAGAAGTAAAACAAAAAATCTATTACAGGTTTACAAGATTTTATTTGAAGAAAATGTTCAGAGCAGATGCATGACACTGAATCCTGAATTGCTATAAAAGTTACTCACCCAGTTTGCTCTCTGTGAGAACTTGAGAAAAATTTTTATCTCCATGTGACTCACCCCAGGCACACTATAAAACTTCAGTCTCTTTCCTCTGTGGTTCCACAATCTCCTTGTTCAGAAAATTTGGAGCTCACCTGAGTCTCATGATACTGCAGTACAGGTTCTCCTATGTCCTGAGTCTTCACTGACCTTGAAAGGCTAGGGCCAAAATGTTGGCTGGCCTTGTGGCTCTTCTATTTCTCCAACTCTGACTTGTGAACTTAGGTTGTTATCCATCCAGAAGAAAAACTGATTAGTATCCTGCAGCATATGCCATTCACTTTGCCTTATCTGACTCAATTGATTTTAGTTGTTGTATATTTCCTTTTGTATTTCTGCTTTTCACTTCTTATACTAGGGAGACTATACGATATTTACACATGTGTGTCTGGTTTATTTCACTTATGAGTATATGTTCAAGTGGCATCCACTTCAGTATAAATGCTTCAAACTTATCATTCTTAATAGCTGAGTAATACTCAATTATATAGAAATACCACTTCTTTTTCAACGATTCCTCATGTGATGGACATCTTGGTTGTTTCCAAGATTTTGCTATCACACATTGTGCTGCTATAAACATAGGTACACATATATCTTTATGATACAATGTATCCATATCCTTTGGGAAAATTCCCAGTAGAGGGATAGCCAGCCTGAATGGGATTTGTAGTCCTACACTTTTGAGGAGTCTCCCCACTGACCTCCACAATGGTTGTACCAGTCTACATTCCTACCAGCAGTGGAAAAGTGTTCCCTTTTCCCCACAAACTCTCCAACAATTGTTGTTGCTTGATTTCCTTATGATAGCCATTCTTTCTGGAGTGAGATGGTATCTCAGTGTTGTTTTTATTTGCATTTCACAAATGGCTAGTGATGTGGAGCATTTTTTCATATATTTATTTGCTTCTTTAATTTCGTCCTCTGAGAAGTGTATATTCATCTCAGATGCCCATTTCTGAATTGGGTCTTTAAATTTGAGGGCCCTGTTATATCTTAGTTCTTTATATATTCTAGACAGTAGTCCTCTGTCTGATTGCTTATTAGTTAGGATTTCTTGAAAACTTGTGGGTTGTCTTTTCACTCTGTTGACAATTTCTTTTGACATGCAGAAGCTCCTTAAGAAGGGTTGATCCCAGTTGTTGATTCTTTCAAGTGCTTCCCGTGCAAATATATGTTTGTTCATGAGCTGTTTACCTACCCCTATGTCTTCAAGAGTTCCTCCTACTTTCTCTTCCACAAGATTGGGTGTTTCTGTTTTAATGTCAAGCATTGGCCATGAGTCATCCACATGGATGACACAGACAAAGGATCTACAGAATAATGTACAGGACTACAAGATAAACCCTGAGAGGACTTCACTGACCACATAAGAAATATAAAGTTCATGTATTGGTATATAAGTCTTGATCTATCTAGGTCTTAACCATCCAGCAGAAAAGTATAAAAATGAAGTATACATCGTGGGGCCATAATATTAAGCTGAGCTGTAAATGGCTATGGTCGACAACTTCTTTGAATAACTTCCTATGGTTGCAGAATGCTGGACTGTGTTGGATTGTGGTGTTGAGTTCAAGCACCTAAGTTAGTTGAATGACAATGGAGTGCCCACTTTTGACAGGTGTAGACAAAGGAAGGGGTATAGAAAGAAAAACTCATGATGTATGCGTATGGACAGTACAGTTCGGATAGATAACACTGTGCTTCTATGAGAAGGCAAGATCTGCACTAATGGTGGTTGGACAGGATGTTATATCAGCTTCTAGTACTACGGTCATCCACTAGGAAAATAATTATTGAAGTTTTGATATAATTCATGTATAAAAAATAAGATAAGTAAGCAGCTACACTCTCTTAATTTACTGAGAAGAGACATCTGCTAAAATAATATCTGTAAATATATCATGTATGCACCTTGTACGATACCACAACATGATGAAAACAGTTTACGATGTATTAATTTATCGAATCTGTCTTGTTAAGGTGTCTTGAAACTGTCTGATTGACATTTGTAGTTCAATAAAATAAAAAATTAAAAAAAAAAAGTTACTCACCCCCACTCATCTGATCACCTGATATTAAGCTATGTTCATGCCGAGAACCCCTTGAGTAAATAAACAGCACATCTCCATGAGAAGAGATATTGCCACAAAATTATACTCTAACTCATTTTGCAATCTTTGCTGAAATACACAAATGGCTTCCTACCTGGCTAAGCCTATATGAGCAAAGAAGGAAATATTCACATCCAGTGAAACTGTTGCACACTGGTTATGAGCTGACACTGATACCATGAGACCCTAAGCACCTTTATGACCACTGAGTCACTATGAATGTCAAGTCATCAACTATGCTTCACCTGAGATCCAACTCATAGTAGGTCAACCACTGAGTCCCAAGATATTCAACCGGATAAATACACCTAGTTCCTTACAGGATCTTTAAATCTTGTGAGGGCTATTACAGTTGGAAAGTCAGAATGGAAGCCAGCAGAGCTGCCCATGTCTGAGAAAACAGTACATCAAGTGCAAAACTGCATCCCTGGAGGGACTGCAGACATTTGTGTCACCATAAGCCACAACGCATCTTATTTAATGATCTATTTGGCCTGTAAAAGATATACCGAGGTGTGTTTATTCTAATGTCTTTGTTCATGGGAGGACCTAGCATCATACCATTGTACGTCATAAGTATGGAGCTTCTTGGAAATAGAGAACAGTTTCTCCTGGGAAACGAACTTGTTGTCCCTGATCTTTGGCTACTCAACAAAGATTTTGTTCTTCAAAATTCTGTCTCATATATTTTCATTCAGCAAGGGGGTCCTCTTTCTCCCCATCTGTGCTCAAGTATTCATAAGAGGCATGCTTTGAGGAAAAACATGGAATATTGACATGTTGTACAATATGTAGACACATCTAAAAATGAACCATTGCATAACTTAAGCTCATTTACTGGGACATTCCTAAAATATCAGAACGATAGTTAAAGAGAACAATTGAGAGACCACAATTTCTAGGTGTTTTATCTTAAGAAATGATATATTAAAAAAAGATAGGATGTAAAGAGTTTTGCACATCACCCTACAAATACCATGTGGAAATATCTTTCATGATTGAGGAAAGCAGAAAGAGTTAACTCCATTACTAACACTTCAAATCCACTAGCAGACCTACCACAGTGACAAAAGCACAGACAGGGACCTTGAGGACTGTTCTAAGACTACACCCAAGACAGATCCAATGGAACTATGTCATCTTGGAGGCCCAAATGCCATGACCCCTTCAATTTTGAAAGTGTATGTGAAATTGCATGTGTTTGCAACATAGTTCAAGCGTTATCATATGAGTTTTCATTGGTGTTCTTTCTGTGTCCCACCGACAGAAGCTGGAGATCCCTATTCACAGATCAGAGACTATAGACAGATAACAGTGGCATGCATAATTATCACTTTTGGCATGCTGGCTTGATTACTTTTTACTCATGTCATAGAAAAATACACAACACTCAAAATTAAGGAAGGAATGGTTTATTCAGCTCACAGTTTGTGGAGGTTTCAGTCTGTACTTCATGGCTCCAAGACAAATGGCAGCAGTTCATGGCAACAAAAACAATCAAGAGCAGAGGAGGAGCAATAGATGTACTGTCCCTCAAGCATCTTCTCCTTGGGCACAGACTGTGAAGACTGGACTTCTCCAAGTAAGGAGTGTGTTGCAGCAGTGGAGAAGCCTCCCTCAACTTACTTATATAGACTCTGTGCTAAGTCACTGGTTGCCCATAGGATAAAACCAATCGCACCCCAGGGTGGAACCAATAGAGCCCTAGGCCTGGGTCTCTCTGCCCCGCAGGGTTGGGTCCCGTACCCTAGAGTCTTGAGGAGCCCATATAACCAAGCCTCCTCAAGTTGACACAATGTATCAACTACCACAATCCACCCTTTTTCAACTTGACAATTACATACATACTTCTTTAAGCTTCTTTCCTGATACACTGACATTCTTGTTAACATTTTACAGCTTGTACATTGTATAACATTAGAATCATACACGTTGCCCCTGGCCCCTAAAATACTCTGTTTATGCATATCTGTTTATGCAAAAGGTGTTTTATTCCACCTATGAGACTTGTCAAAGTCCTAACAGTTGCAACAATGATGAAAATTCCAAGTCCCAAGACTTCAAAAGCTAAGGCAAATTCTTAGCTATGAGCCCTGGGATAAATGAAGGTAAACACTTTCAGTATGCAAAGGCAAAAGATAAACATTGCCATTAAAAAGGTATACATATTTAGATACAAACAACTGGGACAAAATCAACCCCAAATCCAGAAGGGCAAACATTAAGTCCTGTAGTTCCCTGAGGAACATCCAAAGAAACCTGGAATGGGCTGGAGAGATAGTTCAGTAGAAAAAGTGCTTTTTAGATGAGCGCAAAGTCTTGATTTCAATCAATGGTACTGAAAAAAAAAAAAAAAAAAAAGCAACCTGCAATGAATTGTGAGCTCCAAAAGCTTTACATGGATCCACCACTTGGGCATGACTGCCAGTAACTCCCATACCTTTTTCCTCAGGCATGGTTTGCTACATTTTTGCAGCTTTCCTTAGACCATCTACATTCCTGGCATTTTTATTTATTTTATTATTTATTTATTTTAAGGCGGAACCTGGAATTGAATTCAGGCTATTGCACTTGCCAGGAGAGTACTTATTCCACTGAGCCATCTCACTGGCCCGCAGTCCTGGCTTCTTTAAACATCTAAGGTTGAACAGGTTTCTCACAGCTTTACATACTGCCCTCTCAGGGGCACAGTTCCTGCCTTCCAAGGCCTTCAGAACTCTAGGAGAAAGCCTTTTGAACTTCAGAGCTCCTTCATTTTGCATGCATCGAAAACCAGTGCCACACGGATGATGCCACGGGCTGTTGCCAGCTGGACAAGTAGCCAGCCTTACTTCTCACTTGGCTGTAGAGGCTGAGTTCCTGGACTGATGAATATTCTGACCCTGATTTCAAGAAAAAATTCACTAGGCTGGCACCATTCTGTAATCTTGTGTCACCGCTGCCTCCACTCTCGCACACAGTGTGAGCACTGCCTCTATTTTGGAACTTGGAGCTCTGCAGCTTTCTCCTCAAAGCAAAGTCTCTCACCCTTGTGATTCTGAGGCTGAAAAGGGCAAGAACTTGCCACCTCCTCTGATGTACTCAGGACATCTTTCCTACTTTCTTGTTGCTTCTAAGAAAGGGAGATTCTCTCAGGTCTATCTTCACAGTTCACAGCCTTCCTGGTGCTCTCTTTCTGACCAAACTCACATATTGAATCATCCTTTTGGGCTCTTGGCTAAAAGCCTACAACAACAACTATGCCACTTCTCCAATATTTGGCTGCTCTAAAATTTCTTTTTAAACATTAACTAGTCCACTGCACTTAATTTCAGTCTCAAATAGTCTCTGGACAGGAGCAAAATGCAGACAAACCTTCTGTCAAGCCATAACACAAATCATCCGCAGTCCAACAACCAATACAGTCCTTCTTCCCAGTAGAAACCTCCAAGCATGGTTTTTACAGGCCAGCTTTTTATCTTTCTTCTGGTCTTCTGAGCTCTGACCAGACTCCCGTATAGAAGAGCCAATGCTATTTCAGTGCTTTGTTTATAGGCAACATCTCCAAACCTTTCCTATCTCTTCCCATAAGCCATTCTCAAAAGCTTGCAATCCATATGGTCTGGTTTAGCCACAACAATGATTCCATTCCTCTGGTAGCAAATTCATACCCCAGAACAAAACCAATCATGCCTCAGGGCTGGCCCTGCATGAACTGCACAGCAGGGCCCCAAACCCTAAAAGCTTCAGGAGCTGGTCATGCCAAGTTTCCTCAAGTTAACACAATGTGTCAATTTCTATACATGAGAAAGGGACTTAGCTAGCTCACATATTTCACAACAGCCTGCAGATGAAAAAATTATGTAATGCCCACTTCACTATCAAAAGGTCACCATAACTATACCTTTCTCAAACTCAGGCAAGGTAGAGATTCCTAGTCCAGTGGTTTGTGGCACAGCTCTTTCTATTCCTGCTCCAGAATCTCACAGAGCCCTTCATCCTCTGTGATAAACGTGTTTGGCTTTCATCACCATGAGCTAAAGCCCAAGCATTGTTGTGCCCCTATGAAACCAGCTGCTGGTACTGGTTGCTGTGAGACCCACCAGATGGAATCAAGCATCAGGGCAGCCTTGGTAGAGATATGACTGCCTGAATCACCAACCACTCCAACTTCAGACAGCATAGCATGGTGAAATACATCACCCACTGGATATAGGACTGCTTCAGTGCTTAGTTGTCAGGCGAGGTTCTTTCATTTGTTTGCTTTTATTTTTTAATATATTTTAGTACAGCATCTACAGGGTCTCACTACACAGATCAGACTCATAGTGATCCTACTGTTTTCAGCCTCCCGAGCTCTGGGATTACTAATGTGCACCACATGCCCAAGCTCATTTGCCTTCTCAGCATGCCACAGGAAAGGTGCCAGCACAGCATGCCAGGGATTGAATCCCGATCCCTTAGCCTGCCTAATCAGCGCTTCAATACACTAAGCTCTCTGACCAGCCCCAGATGTTGTTCTTAGTGCTGAGAAGATCGTAATGACTGCTGTCCTCAGACCATTTTTTTACAAGAACTGTAGGAACAGTTGTGGCTTATGTAACACATGCAATACCAGTCTATTTATTTGCTATTCCATCTGACATTGGATGTGAATGGTTGTGGAGCTCTCAGTCCATGAGGTCAGCTCAGCAGTACACATTCTGTGGCACTATAGACCCTGCTCCACTTGTATTTAACCTTTATTTGTGAGCTGTGAGCTCAGAGAATGACAGAACACTGCAGAATTCTCCATTAGAATTCTTTGTTGTAGAATCCTGTGGATGGTCTTCCATGGCCCCAAATGGCAAAATCCTACAGTTCCAGGCCTCAGTTCAGTGAAGTTTGAGGTGTCATTTGAGCTCATCTACAGCCCTCATACAGACAGGTTATTCTTCATTGTCTTCCCCAGTTATACCTGAGCAATATATCACCTGAGACTTAAGATAAACCTAGACTTAGATCATCTTCTCGTGCTAAAGCAGATTACAAATAGTAGTGGGCTTGTCATAAATGTGGACATCAGGTGTCCCAGTGCTGAATAACACAAGTGACTACCTGCTCATGGAAATAAGTCTAATTGATTTTCTCGAATGACATCAAAACCAGATTATGAGGCTTACAATAAAAACTATGAATGCCCATATGATGCCGCACAGCAACAGAGAGCTTTCACAGAATTAAGACTCCAGTGTGAAGTGAAAATTACCAGAAGCTGATTAGAAGCACAGGGAAACCTGTAAGTATCCCTTAAAATAGCATGATAAGAAAACTTAAGAAACTTCCGAAGAACAAGATAGCAAATTCAAATACTAACAAAAATCTAAAAACATTGTAAAAAGCAAGCAGATGCACTTAGCCTAACCCCAAACAATATCTCTTCATATAATAATGGTGAATGTTCTGAACTAGAAATCAAAATACCAATCCCTTTCACAGTAGCACAAAATTTAAGTAAATGTTTAGGAAAATTTGAAACAAAAGAGTGAAGGATTTTTGTATTGATAACTATAAATCAATCACCAAAGAATTGAAAGAGAATTCAGATAATAAAAAGATACCTTGTGTACATGAATTGGAAGCATCGTATTTATAAAGCCTGTATCTGGCTGCCGTAGTTCTGTCTTCTCAATTCAAATCATTACACTTTTGTACACTTCATCCTGTGGAACCTAAGACCTTGATAATTTCTGAAATGCTGGCAGGCATATGTTTTCTGATTCTTGTACAATGTACATGGCTTACCTTTACCCTCTTCAGCAGACATCCCTCTTCTGGCTCCAAGTTGACAGATGGTTCTTTTCAAGCTTTTCACAATTTTCATCTCTGCTTTTGCCCTTTGATTCTGAGTCTCACTACAAATCTGGCTAAAAACAGTCAGCAAGAGTCACATCACGACTTGAGTAGCAGACCCTTGTCAAGCACATCTGTATATTTATTAGGCTACTGGCTTTATTTCAGTCTCCCATGAAACCTCAAACATGGATAAAATGTAGATGCAATTGCTGCTAGTGTACAACACACATGGCTTCTAGGTAAACTCCCAATGGAGACCTTATTCCCCACAGAAACATCTTGATCCTGTGCTTTGTTGTCTTTCTTATCCAACACAAATGCAGCCAACTTCATCAAAACCATAAAGCAAGTTAAATCCTTAAACTTAGGTACTGATATATTTCTATAATGTGATTATTTGATTTACATAGGCATACACTGCTAAATTGTTTAGCTGGATGACAAGGTAGCTTACTTGTTATTTTTAAAGATACATCTGAACCAGTGCTGATAAGCCTTTTAGAACTTTCAGTGATAGCCAACATCATACTGTGTCGCTAGTGCCACAGGTTTGACACCAACAATCTATGCTGTTTTACACACTGGCTATAATAATTTATCTCTCCACTAACAATGCATATGCCATCTTTATCCCATGGATTCTCTTAAGCATTAGTTATTTATTTTTATTCTGGATGACAGCCATTTAACTGGAGTGAGATAGAATCTCAAAGTAGCTTTAATTTGCATTTCCCTGATGGCTGAGCATACACATTGGCATCTTTTTCTTTTCATGTAGAAAAACAAATACGACATTGTTGCTTTTTATTTCTGTTTCCATTTGAAGTACTTTCATCAAATTACAGTCCCCTAAAATTCCAATTGAAAACAATTTGTTGATTCCAACAAGAGGAGTGGTGTACTGTTGAGCCCATCTTTTATGCTCTCTAATACATTCTTAATCACCTGACCAAAGCAGCCATTTGTTAGATGCATACAACACTTAAAATAGATCCTTAGAGACTGAGATTGCAGGCAGGTAGAGGAACCCTATTACCTCTCTGCAAGGGGAGGTGGCCATGTGACCCAGGGGCCTATGGCCAGGTATGCATGTGAATTGGTATCTGAGACTATGACTGGAACCAAAGGAGGTTGCAGTACTCTACAGCATGACCATTGGCATCTCAGAGCCCTCCTTCCACGACCAGCAGATGACATTTTGATTTTGAAGTTCAGCAATTGAACTGCTCTTTCAGCACACTACAGCTCCTACAGAGAAGTTGAGTCAGCTGTTTACACCGTCCTACTGACAGGAGGCCAACTTTGGGATACCAATCGGTAGTTTTAACAAGGCCAATTCTTTTAATTCTTATCATACAGATGGAATCTTTTGGAATCTATTACAGGCATTCCTATTGTTAGCCATATTTATAACATACAAAATATCAGGTTAAAAATCAAATTTTATCATTTTACATACTATACAGTCAAGGCTTATAAAATGATTTTAGCACCATATGTAGACTTCAATACTACATACTAAACTTTGCAAATTTAAAACTTCCACTAATTATGATGGCAACTCTTGTCCCCCAATAAACAAATGCCATTCCTATGGTCTGTGGAGTAATATGTATCACTTAGTAATCAACTGTAATCATCTATCTTCAAGTATGGGCTAAATAAGAAAAAAATTAGCTTAGGTTAAAATAACTCACCCTATGATATAAAGAATCAAGGACCTCCAAGACATTGTTTTCCCTGGCTAAATTTTAAAAATGTAATATAAGTGCTAAATTGACAAGATGGAACTAAATTCTTTAAAACAAGATCAAATAACATGTTGCTAAAATTTTTAGTTCATATTTATTTATTTAAAAAATTTTATACAAGGACATTTGTCCTTTTAGAAAAACATAAAACTAGGAAAGTATTATAGTTGAGAAACGTATTTATGAGCCTTAATATGCCAAGCACTTAGATTCAGGTTAATTTTAGTCTCCAAAAAGGCACATAATAATTAATCTGTAAATAAGAAAAAGAAAAAGTTGCACCAAAACACTATTAATCAGTGGCTCACTGAGCTGCAAAAAATTGAGATTTTTCTCTGTACTTTCTCTTAAATACACAATAAACTGATTCAAGATATTGTACATCAAGAATTCAGCAGAAAAGTATAAAAATGAGGTATACAATGTGGGGCAATAATAATAAGTTGAGCTGTAAATGGCTACGGTCGACAACTTCTCTAGATAATTCACTTTTGTTGTGGAATGCTGGACTGTGTTGGATTGTGTCGTCGAGTTCAGGCACCTAAATTGGTTGAATGACAATGGAGTGCCCATCTTTGACAGATGTAGACAAAGGAAGGGGTATAGAAAGGAAGAATCATGATGTGTGTGTATGGACAGTACAATTGGGATAGGTATGCCGTGCTTCTACATAATTCTATAAGAGGCAAGACTTGCACTAATGGTTGTTGGACATGACATTGTGTTGGCTTCTAGTACTATGGACAACCACTAGGAAAATAACAAGGTAGAAAGTATTAATTATTGAATCTTTGATATAATTCAGGTATAAAAAATAAGATACGTAAACAGCTACACTCTCTGTAAGTATAATATCATGTATGCACCTTGTACAATACCAAAACATTAGGAAAATATTTTGCAATGTATTAATTTGTCGAATCCATCCTGTTAAGGTGTCTTAAAACTGTCTTATTGATATTTGTACTTCAATTAAAAAAAAAGAAAAAGAAGTAGTTTAGAGCCTGGGGTAGAGCTCAGTGGAAAAACACCTGCATGACAAAGTGTGAGATTCTGAGTTTGATTACCAATACCAAAAAACAAAAAAAGTTCATTAATTAAAGCATTTAGTAAGAAATAATGATTTTATAATAACAAATTATGCCCATATCTGAAATGACAACTTTGTCTAACCCTTCATTTAAAAAAAAAAATATATTTTCCAACTGGTATTAAGTCCAAAATCACCTCAGTGATAAATGCATTTCATTATTTTGTACATGTTTAAGTTTCACACTAAATTTTTACAAGCTGTGAACAATAACAAATTATTTCTCCCAGAGAATTGTAAGCGCACAGCACACACTCAGATGGTAGTATCCAAATATTAAGTTACACAGCTCAAAAGGCATATAAAATATTCAAGTCTGCCCAATTCATTAGGAGACTGTTGTTTTTGCAAGAGATTAAGAAGCGGAAAAAATCAAATCTCAAACAAAAATAAACTGGTGAACAACTTACGATAAGCATGACAAAAAGTATAAGAATTTCAGAACTTTTATGATTAAGAAGTTTAGCTACAATAATGAAGCATCTATACCTTTAAAATATTGACTAAATTAAAGAGCATATTCTGCATGTTTTGCACAAGACAAAGGCAACATTTTACTAAAAATATTGAATAGCCCTCTCCCAGTCTGTTTTCAGGCCCCTCCTGGCAGGCTATGCTTCATAGTACTGGCATCAAATTAATTGTATGCCTTTTTGTGTGAGATTTAAAGAAATATGCTTGTATAACAATATGGAGTTTGAAGATGGAGGTTTCCCACAATAGCACAAAAGAAAGTAACAGAAAGACATTAAGTAATCACCATAAGACTTGGTAATAACCAAAAAGAAAAATCAATGTGTAAGCAAACCACAGGCACATTGGTAGGAGTGGGAGAGATGTAAACACAGAGTGAGCAAGCAAATAGACACAGGCCCTACACCATTGGAGGACTGAAGGACTAAACCACAGGTCTAGACTGCTTATAGTTCCTGCAAGTCTGGTTCTGTATGATACTAAAATTGTAACAGTATGGTGTTTGGTACTTTGGCATCTAATCTTTCTAAATTTCATATATATCATTATGATTCTGGCATGGAAGTAGCCTAAAATCCATAACTCAATGCTACATGATTTTAGTGATGTCAGTTGGAACAAATGGTAAGCACATTTTAAGTACTGAAAATTAAGAATCTTGTATAGTCCAAATACATCAATCATAACCCCAGCACAGAGGTTGCAATCTGTCACATTTGTATGTAGCTGGTATAAATTTTTCAATGCTCCTACAGAAGTTTCATTAGACTTCCAAGTTTTATTGCATGCAACAGTTGTTCAAGGGATCGCTGTAGTCTTTAAAGCACAGCCTTATTTCAGAACGATACTTCTCCAGATATAAAAGTTGCTTGCTGTTAAAAGCTCCTTGCTGTTTCTGTCTTATGAACTGTACTGCGTCTTCGTATTTCATCCGACCTTCAGTTAATGCTAGGCGAACAAGCTCTGCAGCTCTCCCAAGGCCTGCAACACACTGATCAGCAATATAACAATCAGGTTCTTAATGGAACTTAACTTTCACAAGATTTAACCAGTCGTTGTCAATCTAGTTGGACAGTGACGCTACATTGTCCAAGGGCCAATCAAAAATGCAGAAGCCTTCACTGTCCACAAGAGCAGTGTCCTACCTTATTTCTTCACATGCTCTTACTACTGTGGAAACTCCATATTTCTTAAATTCTTCTATAAACTTGTTTAAGGTTGCATTGGTTGGATTCTGAGTGAAGAATAATCTCAGGCTCTTGTATATGACTTTCACAGGAGCTGTGAGGTTCATTCTAGCCATATTAATTTAGTTACAGAAACACTCAAATGGGTTATGAAGGGATTCTAAAACTGGAATGAAAGAAACTGAAGTCAACTTCAAGAAACTGAAGGAACTGAAGTCTACTTCAACGTACTCAGGTTGAACGCCTCAGTGCTTTGGTGTAGCATGCAGAGTACCAGGAAATGAAACTCCTGAAAAGAAGCAGTAACCATCTGATCCAGTAATACTGAGACAATAGGAAATGGCTAAAGTTTACCTCATCCAGGTCAGAACTCTTGTAAAATACTCTACGGTCTCAGTTCACCACTTCTTTACCCAAGTAAGCCACTATTCTGGGGCTTCTTAGTGGAATGGCTAGGAATCTCTACAGTTCACTCATCTACACAGAGGTCATGCTGTGCCTGGCAGTAGTGTCCACTGACCTTCAGAAATTCCATAAATGTCTGAGCAGGAACACCACAGAACTTAGCAATATGTTTACTCATTGAAGATTTTGGCCTAATCATACAGCTGGTACCAAGGTGGCAGTGGTGCGGGCAGCAGTGGCAGCAGCAGGTCAGGGTGCGGCAGTGGCCAATGTGTGGTAGAGGCAGCGATGATGCAGGCAGCAGTAGGGGCACCAGAAGACCATGTGCTGTGTAGCCCAGCAAAGAACTTTGCAGAGCCAGCCTGTAGCCTCAGCAGGCAATATGCTCACCCAGCCACATTGGCATCTGAACCTCTTGTAAGAAGGATCTGTCCAGATCACTTGCCAATCTACTGAGAGGGTCACTTGTTCATTTTGTACTAAATTCCTTGTGTTCTTTAGCAAAGAAATAAAGACTTTTTTTTAGACTTTTCCATATTTTATTATAGGCAACATGTGAAAGACATTTAAATAAACACTGACAGATGATAGATAAAAAGAAGTTACATAAACACATAAATGGAATACTGAGCCATAACAATGAAGAAAAGCTATCCATATATGACTTGGAATTATCATGGAGAACATAATTATAAGAAAAAAAAGGCCAGGCACAGAATGGTATATTGGGCATGATAGGCTTTGTAGAATTCACCTTAACTAGATTAATGCATAGAATCACAGGGTGGAATGATGGTGCTCTTGCCCTGGGCAAAGTGGACACTGAGATGTGAGTCAGAATGAAAAGATTTGGCTCCTCATAACTATTAAGATGTAGACATCCTTATCCTGTTACCTGAAGCCTACATAAATGGTGTAGGGGTGAAAATTGACTTTCTGATAGGTGATTTTAAGAAAACAAAAATAATTAATAATTAAAATAAGATAATAATAATTATAATAGTAATGCAAGTTTGAGTCCTTTTTATTAGGGGATTGGACAGGTAACTAGAAGGAGTCATTGAACAGATAATGGTAACAATGTCATGTATGTATACATCCCAAGTAATGAAATGTCATATGTTATATATGGAAACCTTTTGAAATTAATTGTAACTCTAAGAGATATCTAAAAATAGAATTGCAATACACCTAATTTGTGCAAACTGCATGCATGAATATTTACAAATTATAAACTCAAGAAAAGATATGTATCTGATATATGTTGACACCTAAGTCTATACGAGGACCTGTAACTCACTATTTTTAATCAGAGGTCTACACAAAGGCCAAACAAAGATGGTATACTATAAAGCAACGATATAGGGACACATACCCAACATCAACATATGCCTTCAAATAAAAAAATAATAAAATTTTACCAGTGTGGCAGAACAGCTAGTAAGCCACAATGGAATGATGAGGTCCCTTTCTTGTGTGTGTGTGTGTGTGTGTGTGTGTGTGTGTGTGTGTGTGTTTTATTTTTCTTTTATTGTGTACAAATATCAATCAGACAATTTTAAGATACCTTGACAAGAGGGATTTGATAAATTAATACATTGCCAACTGTTTTCATACTGTTTTGGTATCATAGAAGGTGCATACATGATATTATACTTACAGACATTATTATAATGTATGCCTCTTATCAATAAATTAAGAGACTAGCTGTTTGCGTATCTTATTTTTTATACTGAAATTACATCAAAGATTCAATAATTAATACTTTCTACCTTATTATTTTCCTAGTGGTTGTCCATAGTACTAGAAGCTGACATAATATTCTGTCCAATGACCATTAGTGCAAATCTTGCCTCTAGTAGAATTATGTAGAAGCACGGCATTATCTAACCCAATTGTACTGTCTATACACACACATCATGATTTTTTCTTTCTACACCCCTTCCTTTGTCTACACCTGTCAAAGATGGGCACTCCACTGTCATTCAACTAACTTAGGTGCTTGAACTCGACTACACAATCCAACACAGTCCAGCATTCCACAATAGTGAGTTATCCGAAGAAGTTGTTGACCATGCCCATTTAGAGCTCAACTTATTATTATGGCCCCACGGTGTATACTTCATTTTTATACTTTTCTGCTGGATGGTTAAGACCTAGATAGAGCAAGACCTATAAAGCAACACATGTACTTTATGTTTCTTATGTGGTCTGTGAAGTCCCCTCAGGGTTTATCTTGTAGTCCTGTACCTTACTCTGTAGATCCTTTGTCTGTGTCATCCATGTGGATTAGTCACAGCCAATGCTTGACCAGTTTGCTCTCTGTGAGAGCCTGAGAGAAAGTTTTCTCTCCATGTGACTCTCCCCAGGCACACTGTAGAACTTTGATCTCTTTCCTCTGTGGCTCCATAATCTCCTTGTTCAGAAAATTTGGGGCTCAACTGAGTTTCATTATGTTGCAGTACAGGTTCTCCTATGTACTGAGTCTTCGCTCACCTTGAAAGTCTAGGGCAAAAATGTTGGCTAGCCTTGCAGCTCTTCTATTTTTCCAACTTTGATCTGTGAACTTCGGTTGTTGACCATCCAGAAGAAAAGCTGATTAGTATCCTGCAGCATATGCCATTCACTTTAGCTTATCGGACTCAATTGATTTTAGTTGTTGTCATATGTTTCCTTTTGTATTTCTGCTTTTCGCTTCTTATACTAGGGAGACTATACGATATTCACACATGTGTGTCTGGTTTATTTCACTCATGAGTATATTCAGTACAAATGCTTCAAGCTTATCATTCTTAATAGCTGAGTAATACTCCATTATATAGAAATACCACATCTTTTTCAACCATTCCTCATGTGATGGACATCTTGGTTGTTTCCAAGATTTTGCTATCACACATTGTGCTGCTATAAACATAGGTACACATATATCACTATGCTACAATGTTTTCAGTTTCTCAGGGAAAATTCCCAGTAGGGGTATAGCCGGCAGAAGGAAGTTACTCCTAGTAAAAATGTGGCCAGAAATTATAGCACTGATCCAAAAGCTAGAGGGTTGCCATGACATTACTGATATGACATTAATATCTCTAGCAACAGAAATTTGTCTCTAGGAAGGGATTTCACACGTGTTGCACATTTATGTAATGCAATTCCCAGTCCATAGTAACTGATTCTCTAGCTTGTTTTCCAGACAGTGACTTTTCATCAAAGGGAATAATTAATTCCTGGGAGAGAGAGCACAGACACAAGTCAAGATTTCTTAATCTTTATTGAAACCACTTTAAATATTCTTAAATTTTAGGATGAAAATACTTTTATTGTATTTTACACCTCCTGTGCAACTTTTGTCCTGAGCAAGTGAACCATTTGAAAATATTTCTTTTAAATGTTCTGCCTCCTTCACTACAAGGCATGGATCAAATAAAGATATTTTTTCTAAAGTATATCACAAGAACCTCTTCTACATTTGAACATATGATTGTCTGTGAAAGCTTTTCTAGGCCTTAGATAAAATAGATGAGGATTTAGAATCACAAAGGCACTTCTTTGTGGATGTGGTACGGAATTTCCAATTAATGTATTGACAAGTGAATGAATTCTTCTTAATGAATTCTTCTTTATTCCTTGAAGTGGTCACTTGAAAATGGAATTGTTTCTAAAAGGACTCAAACATTATGGAGACCATGTCAGAATATGAAGGTGAGTTTTAAAATTTACTACTGGCTACTTCACATTGCTGTTTTTCAACTAGAGCAATGTTTACACTTGTTAAATAAGCCATAGGTACTGCATCCTCACCACATGATTTTAAAAGAAATCCAGTAAATATTAAATTAATTTCACACTGAAGAATCTGAGACACAAAGACTAGACAGGAAGCCATTTATAAGTCTCACTCCTCTACAATAAGCAACATGGTTTTGTCATAAGCAAAGGCTTTTTCTTACTAAGACTAATGTTACGTATAAATTTTCTTTGAATTCACCTCAATTGTGCATAACAAATATACTGATGTTAATATATTAGTACCGTAAACCACTTTTTGCTGGTACATTTAACTCAAAACATTTCCCTGTGTAATATGTAACATTTCATTGATTTGGAGATATGTATATATAGGTGACATTGTTACAACTAACTATACAATAAATCCCTCTATTTACCTGCCTAATAGCTAAAAATTGTCTACTATTATAACTACTATAGTATTTACTTTTTGTGTTAAGAATATCTAACTTAACATTAATATTATGCATTAATATTGCTGAATTGCAAACCTAATATGGAGAATTATTTCTTTGCAACTGCTAAGCAAACGTGTGGATGGTACAAGTATAAGATAGTAAGGACTTCTCCTGAGCTTATAGTATAGGAAATTGTTTTATTGCTTAAACTTCACTTCTGCTGCTTTGTTGAGTGCATGCATGGTACAGGAATAAATATGTTTGTAGATATATCTTTTGTGATTTCCCATAAGAATCAACTCACTTAAGGGGAAAATAATATTCTCAACCAGAATCATTGTAAAGTGCAAGGAACTATACCTAGGTAAGAGAAATTCCAAGAGGAAGAACAAAGACTCTAATCTTAGACTCTTGACTGTTTTCACTCTTACATCAATATACCTCACCACTCTGAAAAATGTTTTAAAACAATCTCAGAAAAATCTGGCTTCACAAAGTTATCTTAGAGATAGGACAAGATTCATGCTCTTAGTAAATGAGAATTGAAATGTATAATCACTTTTGTATGTATATATAACACCAAATCCACTTTTGAAGAAGCATAAATTTAACGGTTTTCACTTTGGTCATACTAAGCAACAATACTTTACCTTTGTTTGCTCTCACATGATATCATGGGTTTGTAGGTTAAAGTAAGTAATTTAAAGGAAAATATAAATCAGGTAATCAAGGTCAAAAAGTAAAATAAAAACACCTGGATGTTAATTGTTGTGCATTAGCTGACTCTCGTGAAGCATAGACCCCTGATATTTTTGGGCATTTTTGAGAAGTAAAAGAATTTAATGGTACATAGTAGAAGAAACAAGGCAATGTTAAGCAAGTAGTATGTGCTTAGTGGAGATAAAGCAAATAAATATCTGCAGAAACACAAAATATATGACATGCTCAATCGGTATTAATTAATAATGACATTGCCACTCTTAATAGTATATATCAGTCTCTGAGGATCTTTATCAGTAAAATGAATGAAATACTTCCAACCACACAGGTTAACCTAAGTATGAAAGGAATTGTGTGTGTGAAGGACTTAGTAACAGGATTTACATGAAACAAACTATGAAATTTTAAACATAGCACTTAATATGATAGGTATACAGGACATAATCAAAGGTATAAAATTGCTTTAAAAAGCTTCATTATACTCTCATTGCACTCCCCTCAGTATTTCTCTGCCAGTGTTTACATAAGCTGTTACATAATTCGTGAATGGAGGGGAGCATCTTTGGCTTCCTGCTGTAACTGCACCTCACCCTGATAGGCACATGAGAAAGGAAGACATTTCTGAGAGAAGTATCCAAGAATTTACTTTCTTCAAATTGCATGACCTCTCTTTAACTGATTTTTTCAGCTGTCTCTACTCACATCTATTTTCTTAGTAATAAAGGGTTACAGTGTTCTTTGCGTCAAAAGCTGTGTTATCTTTCTTTGCCTCTAGGGTCAGGCATAGCTGCCACTTTATTATAACATGATATTTTTGTCTCAGCTCTTAATCTCTGGATTTGCTTCTGTCTTGTGTGATAACAAGAGTTCCTCATGAATATCTTCATCCAGAAGAAAGTTTGAGGAATACGCAAGAATTTATACATCTTAATTTTATCTCAAAATTCAAACAAAAACAGAAAACTTCATGCAATTTCACAAAGCAGCCTTTATTATTTTGTAGGGCTAAGAAATTTGACAAATTCAAGGATGTCTTAACATTTGTCAGGTAACATAATTAATTCCACTGTTAAAACCATGGCAATTAGAAACAATGTGACTGAATTTGTTCTACTCGGGCTCACAGAAAACCCAAAGATGCAGAAAATCATATTCGCTGTGTTTTTGCTCATTTTTATCGTCTCTGTGGTAGGAAACATGCTCATCCTACTTGCCATCATTATCAGCCCATTACGGAAGTCCCCCATGTACTTTTTCTTGGCCCATCTCTCCTTTATTGATGCCTGCTACTCTTCAATCAATAACCCAAAACTGATAGCGGATTCACTGCATGAAAAGAAGACGAGCCTGTTCGGTGCATGTATGACTCAAGTCTTTGTAGAACATTTATTTGGTGGTACTGAGATCATCTTGCTGACTGTGATGGCCTATGACCGCTATGTGGCCATCTGCAAGCCCTTGCACTATGCAGCCATCATGAACTGGAGATTGTGCAGCCTGCTCGTGGGGGTGTCCTGGGTGGGTGGCTTCCTGCACGGAGCCATACAAATGTTCTTCATCTTACCACTTCCATTCTGTGGCCCGAATGTCATAGATCACTTCATGTGTGATCTCAATAATCTGCTCCAGCTGGCCTGCACTGACACCCACATCCTGGGATTCTTTGTTGCTGCAAACAGTGGCTTTATGTGTCTGTTAAATTTCCTGCTCCTCGTGGTCTCCTATGCATACATTCTTTACTCCTTAAAGATCCATAGTGTGCAGGCCAGGCAGAAAGCCCTCTCCACTTGTGTCTCCCACATCACGGTGGTTGTCTTGTTTTTTGTGCCTTGCATATTTGTGTACATGAGACCTGCAACAACTCTACCCATTGATAAAGCAATTACTATTTTCTACACCATGATAACTCCTATGCTAAATCCTTTGATCTATTCTTTGAGAAATGCTCAGATTAAAAATGCTATTAGGAGTTGTTTTATTAGGAAAGTTCTACCAGGTGACTAATAAATGTTAGATTCTAAAATTGATTTAAAGGGTGGAAGGTTCAAAGGGATATTTTTACATTTCCCCACTAAAATAAATACAGGTCATAGAGAAATATACTTTCTCTCTTTGTATTTATTTATTTTCATTTGTGTATTTGGTATGGTGTCTCAACGCACAGGTTGGACTCATAGTGATCCTCCTGTTTTCAGTCTCTCCAGCCCTGGGATTATAGACATCTGCCACCACACCTGGACTCAGTTGCTGGTACATCACACCCCAGAAACAGAACTCTCATGCCATGCAGTACCAGGAATAAATCCTTGGTCCCTTTTCTTGCCAAAAAAGGTGATACGTCACCTGCCCTGAAATATACGTTCTTTCATATGTAAGTATTGAATTTTTAGAAAAAGTTAGACAAGATAACTCATGACCACTGCTTGTATTTTTGAAAAGTTCCACCCAATAACAGCTTAGCTTTTCTGTTTTTATCCATATTAGTAGATTCATACTATTTCTTTCTTATAAAAATAAAGTAAATAGTTATGCTACTAGTTTCTCTTAGTTCATTTAAAGAATTGCTTCAGATAATATGACTTGGAGAATCTTACCAGCACATATGTTTTTGTTTTTTTTTTTATTTTAAGAGGAAAAACATAAAAATGACAACACAATAAATTCATAACATGTTACTGGGAAAGTTTTAATAATTAATACTTTTCATATATTTTGTACTGATTAACTACTTTAAAGATAACAATATTCAATGTATTAAGTATTGTTATCCTCCTGTTATGTTCATATGAAATTTTGCCTTACATTTTTCATAAAATAAAAATGAAATAATCAAATGTGTCAATATTAGACAATAATATGTACAAGACCTATAAAGGTAAGAATAGCATGTATGCTCCTTTTACTCTATAAGGGCACTGACAGTAGGAAATTTCTCAAAATACACACTGTTCTGAGTCAGCACCTATGATATGACTGATATTGCATAGCACAGACTCTGCTTCTGTTATAACCAGGGGAGGTGATAAATCAATGAGTAATCCAGTATGTTCCTTACAAATTTTGAGAGAATTTTGTTGGGTACATTATACATGGTAGTGTATCATCTGTCCAAAAATCTCAACATGTTCATTACCATCCTTGTGATTTTATATGTGAAATTGATGGTCTTGTCTTTCAAGAACCTTTCTCCTGTATGTAATGGGTAAGCTTAATTATGATCATGCTTGGCTTAAAAGCAGCCTAGAGAATTAGAGGGCTCACTTGGGGATGTGATCCATTGGGCTAGAGCTTGAGGAACAGGTCTGGCTGCCTTAGGTCTGCTGATGTTCTCTGCTTTGTCATCCCGGGCTGTGAACTGAGCCCTGATCTTGAAGCTCACACTTAGCCATCATGACCTTGCCTTACAGCTAACTAAAGATGAGTTGAGTCTTCTGAAACTATGAATAAAACTAACCTTTCTCTATGTTGAACATATCATGTAGCTTGAATAAATGGTAACCGAGAAGAGTTCTCATTTATTTTATTTTATTTTATTTATTTATTTTATTTATTTATTTTTTTTTCATTTATTTTTATTTTATTAAAATACAAATGTCAATCAGACAGTTTCAAGACACCTTAACCATGCACATTCAATGAATTAATACATTGCAAACTGTTTTCATAACGTTTTGGTATTGTACAAGGTGCATACATGATATTATATTTACAGATATTATTTTAGCAGATATCTCTTATCAGTGAATTAAGAGTGTAGTTGCTTACTTATCTTATTTTTTATACCTGAATTATATCAAGAATTCAATAATTATTTACCTAATAACCCACTATGTGCTCTGGAGCCATTGGAACTGCTGTCTGGGAAACATTAGGAAAGTTGTACTAATGAAAGCCAGAGAAGCTCTAGAATGCCATAGGAAGAGCTAATCAGTAGTTCCCTCATTACTGAAACAACCAGAGTGCTGATAAGCATGTGGACAGCACATAGCAGGATCATCTGCTCTAGGAGTAAACAAGGGCTCCAATGGCAGTGACACCCTTGGGAATAAAATAGGATTAAGAATACAATGTTTTAGCTTCTCCAATGTGTAAAGACTTAAGACTGAGATCAAGGTTAAGTCTGATCTTGTGAAGAAACCTTCAAATATGGATAATTCTAAAGAGGTGTATAATGAGAATTGGGGACAAAGAAAAACGTTCCATTAAAAAAACCTTAAGGGCTGGCCAAATAACTTAGCAGATTAAACTGTGTGTTTAGGCAGATGCAGGGGCAGGGAGTTTGATCCCCTGAATCTGTGCCCCTGGCCCCTCCCCAGAGGCATGCTAAGAAGGTCTGATTGAGACTGGGAGTGGTGGAGGGGCAGAAACAGTTCTCCAGGTACTTACAATCTATAGAGGAAGAAGAGAAATTCAAAACATGGGTGAGATCTGTAGTGTAGCACTGATGACCAGATTACTGAGGGAACTAAGTAGATGGAACAGAGAAAAATATGAGTCTGTGTGTGCTACCTGATCACTTGATATAAAGCTGTGTTCTGATTCAGAATACCTCATATAAATAACCAGCACATCTGCATGAGGAGAGAGCATAAGATATTGCCAAAAAGTTATATTCTAACTCATTCTGCAATCTTTCCTAAAACACACCAATGACTAAGAATATATCAGTAAAAAAGGAAAGATTTACATCCAGTGAAACTACTGCACACTGGTTATGAGCCGAAATTAACACCATGAAACCCAAAGCACCATTGTGACCATTGAGTCAGTATGAATGTCAGCTCATCAACTATGTTTTACCTGAGATCCACCTCATAGTCGGTCAACCACTGATTCCCAAGATGCACAACTGGGTAAATACACCTGGTACCTGACAAAATCTTTGTATACTGTAAAGTGATGGTCATTATGATTGGAAAGTCCAAACGGAAAACATAATTGCTTCCCCTATCTGGGAAAACAGTACATCAAGGGCAAAACTGCATCCCTGGAGGGACTGCAGATATTACTGTCACGATTAGCCACAATGCATCAAATTTAATGATCTATTTGTCTTGTATAAGATATACCTAAGTGTTCTTATCCTACTTCCTGTGTCAATGGGAGGACCTAGCATTATACAATTTTGGAAAATGACTAGTGTGGCAGCTTCTTGGAAATGGAGAGCTGTTCATCCTGGCAAATGAACTGGTTGTTCCTGATCTTTGACATACCAACAAAGATCTTATTTTTCAAAATTCTGCCCCATGTATTTGCTTCGAGGAATACACACTGGTTATGAGCTGAAATTGACACCATGAAACCCAAAATATTATTGTGACCACTGAGTCACTGTGAATGCCAGGTCATCAACTATTTGTACCTGAGATCCAGCACTAAGATGGTGCCCCATCCTACTCTGCTGCCCTCTCTCTTCCCATCTGTGCTTAGGCACTCTTGAGAGGCTTGCTGTAAGGAAAAGGCAGGGGCCTGGAATGTTGATCATGTTGTACAATATGTAGACACTTCTAAAAATAAACCGTTGCATAACTTAAGCTCATTTACAGGGACATCCCTAAAATATCAGAACAATAGCTAAAGAGAGCAACTGACAGAGCACAGTTACTAGGTGTTTTATCATAAGAAATGATATGTTAAAAAAAGTTAAAATGTAAAGAGTTTTGCACATCACTCCACAAATACCATGTGGAAATGTCCTTCATGATCGAGGAAAGCAGAAAGCGTTAACTCCATTATTAACATGTCAAATCCACTATCAGGACTGCCACAGTGACAAAAGCACAGACAGAGACCTTGAGGTCTGTTCTAAGACTACACCCAAGACAGATCCAATGGAACTATGTCAGCCTGGAAGGTACAAGTGGGTGTCATGACCCCTTCAATTTTGAAAGCATATGTAAAATAGCATGTATTTAGAACATAGTTTAAATGTTATCAAAGGAGTTTTCATTCGTGTTCTTTTTGTGTTCCACCAGACAGAAGCTGGAGATCCCTATTCACAGAAAAGAGACTATAGACAGATGACAGTGGAATGCATAATTATCACCCTTGCTGACTTGATTACTTTTTACTCATGTCTTGGAAAAACACCCAACACTCAAAATTAAGGAAGGAATGGTTTATTCAGCTCATGGTTTGTGGACGTTTCAGCCTACACTTCACTAGCCCCAAGACATGTGGCAGCAAATCATGGCAGCAGAAAACAATGAAGAGCAGATGAGGAGCAACAGATGCGGTGTCCCTCAAGCATCTCTCTTCCGGGTGCACTGACTGCGAACATTGGCACTCCACCACAAAGATCGGAGCTCCAACATAGAGAATTTGTTTCTTGGAATCAGGGTCAGAGTGCTCACCAATCCAGGAACTCAGCCTCTACAGCCAAGGGAGAAGTAAGCCTGGTTACTGCTCCAGCTGGCAGCAGCCCTTGGCATCATCCACGTGGCACTGGATTCAAACTTGTAGCTATGAGCCCCTGTATAAATGAAGTTAACCACTTCCAATATTCAAAGGCACAAGATAAACATTGTCATTCAAAAAGGTATACACAGCGGGATACAAACAATTGGAACAAAATCAATCCCAAATCCAGAAGGGCAAACATTAAGTCCTGTAGTTCCCTGAATGGGCTGGAGAGATACCTCAGAAGAATACGTATTTGCCAGGTGAGCATAAAGTCCTGAATTCAATCCCTGGTACTGAAAAAAAAAAAAAAAAAAAAAAACTGGAATGAGTTGTAAGCTCCAAAATCCTTACATGGATCCACCCCTGGGGCATTTCTGCTGGTAGCTCCCATGACTTTTTTTTTCTCAGGCCTGTTTTGCTCCCTTTTTCCAGCTTTCCTTAGATCATCCACATTCCCAATTTGTTTAAACCTCTGAGATTTCTAATGAACAGGCTTCTCACTCACAGCTTTACATACTGCTCTCTCAGGAGTGTACTTCCTAGCCCTCCCAGGACTTCTGAAATCTAGGTGAAAGCCTTCTTAACCTCAGAACTCCTGCACTCTGCATGGACCTAAAACCAATGCCAGAGGGATCATGCCAAGACCTGCTGCCAGCTGAAGCAATAACCAGGCTTACTTGTCACCTGGCTGTAGAGGTTGAGTTCCTGGATTGATGAATACTATGACCCTGATTCGAAGAAACAAATTTTATATGTTGGAACCATTTTGTTATCTGGTGGGGTTGCCGCCTCCATTCTGGAACTTGGGGCTCTGCATCTTTCTCATCAAAGCAAAGTCTCTCACCCTTGTGATTCTGAGGCTGCAATGGGTGAGAACTTGCCACCTCCTGTAATGTACTCAGGATATCTTTCTTATTCTTTTGTTACTTCTTGGAAATGGAGATTCTCTCAGGTCTATCTTCACAGTTCACAGCCTTCCTGGTGCTCTCTTTCTGGCCAAACTCACATATTGAATCATCCTTTTGGGCTCTTGGCTAAAAGCCTCCAACGACAACTATGCCACTTCTCCAATATTTGGCTGCTCTAAAATTTCCTTTTCAACATTCACTAGTCTGCTGTGCTTAATTTCAGTCTCAAGTAGTCTCTGGACAGGAGCAAAATGCAGACAAACCTTCTGCCAAGCTGTAACACAAATCCTCCACAATCCAACAACCAATACTGTCCTTTCCAGTAGAAACCTCCAAGCATGGTCTTTACAGCCCAGCTTTCTATCTCTCTTCTGGTCTTCCGAGATCTGACCAGACTCTCCCATACAGAACAGCTGATACTATTTCAGTGCTTTGTTTATAGGCAACATCTCCAAACCTTTCCTATCTCTTCCCATAAGCCATTCTCAAAAGCTTGTAATCCATATGGTCTGGTTTAACCACAACAAAGATTCCATTCCTCTGGTATCAAATTCATACCCCAGAACAAAACCAATTATGCCTGAAGGCTGGCCCTCCCTGCACTGAAGATCAGGGCCCCACACCCTAAAACCTCCAGGAGCTGATGTACCCAAGTTTCCTCAATGTATCCACTTCCACAAATGGGAAAGGCACATAGCTAACTCACATATTGCACAATCACCTACAGATGAAAAAATCAGGTGAGGCCAACTTCACTATCAAAGGTCATCATAACCACACCTTTCTCAACCTCAAGCAAGCTGGAGATTCCTAGTCTAGTTCTTTCTAGACATGCTCTGGAACCTCACAGTACCCTGCATCCTCTGTGATAAACATGTTTTGCCTGCATCACCATGAGGTATATGGTTGTGCCTCATGAAACAGCAGGTACAATTTTCCATGAGACCCAGATGGAATTAGGCATCAAGGAAGCCTTGGTAGAGATCTGACTGCCTACACCAACCCCATTCCAAACTCAGACAGCATTACATGGGACAGACAGAACCCAAACCCACTGGCTGTAGGACTAATTTTGTGCTTAATGTCAGATGGGGTTCTTTTGTTTGTTTTTAATCATTTTTCAATATAATTTAGAACACGTTTTACAAGGCCTCACTACACAAATTAGACTCATAGTGATCCTATTGTTTTCAGTCTCCTGAGCTCTGGGATTACTGGTGTGCACCAACAAGCCCAATGTTATTTGCTTTCTCAGTGTGCCACAGGGACGGAACCAGCATGGCATGCCTGGGATTGAATCCTGGTCCCTCAGCCTGCCTAACCAGTGCTTTAATCCACTGTGCTATCTGGCCAACCCCAGATGTGGCTCTTAATGCTGAGCAGATACTAATGACTGCTATTCTCAAACTGATGTGTACAAGAAGCTGTAGGAACAGCTCTGGCGTAGGCAACACATGAAATACCACTCTGTTTATTTGCTATTCCACCTGACATTAGATGTGAATGGTTGTGGAACACTTAGTCCATGAGGTCAGCTCAGCAGTAGACATTCTGTGGCACTGTGGATCCTATTCCACCTGTATTTAACTTTTCTTAGTGGGCTGTGAGTTCAAAGGGTGACAGAACACTGCAGAATTCTCTGTTAGAATTCTCTCTCATAGAATCCTGTTAATGTTCTTTCCATGGCCCCAAATTGCAGAATCCTACAGTTCTAGACCACAGTTCAGTGAAATTTGAGGTGTTATTTGAGCTCATTTGCAACCCTCAGACAGACTTAAAGGTACAGATTATTCTTCATTGTCTACTGTTCAGTGAAACTTGAACAATACATCACCTGAAGACTTGAGAACCTAGACATAGATCACCTTCTGGTGCTCAAGCAGATGATATACAATAGTGAGCATGCCATAAATGTGGAAATCAGGTATCCCAGTGCTGCATAAAACAAGCGACTACCTGCTCATGGAAATAATAAATTAATTTTCTGTAAAGATCTGAAAGCCAGATTATGAAGCTTAAAATAAAAACCAAATTTATGGACACTCAGATGATGCCACACAGCAAAAGAGAGCTTTCTCAGAACTATGACCCCAGTCAGAAGTGAAAATGAGATACCAGAAGCTATGCAGAAGTGTAGGAAAACATGTAATTGTGCAGTAAAATAGCATGATAAGTAAATTTAGGAAACTTCAGAAGAACAAGAAAGTTAATTTAAATACTAACAGATGTCTAAAGACATTGTAAAAGTCAAGCAGATGCACTTAGCCTAAACCCAAACAATAGCTCCTTACATAATAATAGTGAGTGTTGTGAACTATAAATCAAAATACCAATCCCATTCACAATAGCACCAAATTAAGTAAATATTTAGGAAAATTTGAATCAAAAGAGTGAAGGATTTTTGTATTGATAACTATAGAGCAATCATCAAAGAATTGAAAGAGAATTCAAAACGTGGAAAGACATCTAGTGTACATGAAAATGAAGAATCATATTTACAAATTCTCTGAACCCAAAATAATCTAAAAATACAATGTTGTTACTATCATATTTGCCATCACATCCTCTCTAGATCTGTGTGTCAGGGGAGAATAATCTGAACGCTTATGAAACAATAAAGCATTCTAATGTTTTTCTTATTTAAATGTATTTGTACTTTAGGTATATACAATGATCACATTCATAATAGAGAATTTTTTGCCTGTACATGAAATATCATTATTTTTTATTCCCATTTCCATTCCTTCCCTCCAGCCCCTATTCCCATCTTATATACCAAGCTTTTTTTTCTATTTTATCAATCCTTCCTAATTTTTTTTTTATTTTCCCTTCCTTCTTTATTCCTTCTCTTAATTCCCCCATCATTTTTGAACAATTTTTATTACATATTTCTCATACAAATTATACTACAGCTTCTTATTTATACTTTCATTGTCTCACAGTAGTGAGACAAAATATATACACATATGTATCTGATTTATTTTACTTAAGTGTGTGGTCTCAATGTCCATCACTTTAGCAACAAAAGTCTCAGAGTTATCCTTCTTTATGACAGAGAAGTACTCTATCACATTTTAGTTAATTAATCAATTTTTATGCCCGGGATCAAACTCTGCATCTTATACTTGCCAGGCAGGTGTTATGTTGCTGACATATTTTCCCATCTCCATTATATTTTTAAAAAAATAACACATTTTTACCCATTTGAGTTTGATGGGCATTTGGATTGTTTGGCTTTATGAACCATGCTGTTATAAATATGGGAAAGGATACATTGTTGTGCTATGATGCTTTTAACTATTTTGAGAAAATGACAAGTGAAATAGATAGATAATGAGGGAAGAAGTTCTAGATTTTGAGGAATCACTGGTTTTATTTTTACAGTGGTTTCATCAGGTTTCATCCACACAAGCAGTGGAGAAGTGTTATTTACCCGCAGCTCTATTGGGATTGATTTTGATTTTTTGATGACAGCTCTTAGTCATGTAATGAGATGGGAGTCTCAGTGTTGCTTCAATTTTCATTGCTCAAATGACTTATGATATTGAACATTTTTTTACGTATTTATTTTCCATTTATACTTCACCCAGGAAGTGTAGATTCACCTCACATGCTATTTTCTGGATTGGTCTTTGAATTTAGGAATTTTTTTAAAGTTCTCTATATGTTTTAGCTATTAGTTTTTTTTTCCTCTGAAACAAAACTTCTTAAGATTTTCCTATGTGCATTGTCTGTTCATTTTATTAGTAAATTTCTTTCCTAGTGCAAAATATTTTTTTAAAGAAGGTGAGACACCAGTTGCTGACTCTTGGAGTATTTCCCATGTGATCTAGGTTTTGCTTCGGATGTTTCTGCCTATATCTCATCTTCAAGATTTCTGTCTTTCAGCATATTTCATGTTTCTTTATTTTTCTGTGAATATTTAGATCTTTGAACCATTTTAGTTTAATGCATGAGGAGAGATTGGCCAAGGTTTATTCCTTGACATATGGAAAACTCATTTTTCCAGCAACTTCTATGAAAGAGGTTATTTTTTTCCCTTTAAAGTGTTTGATCCCTTTGCCAAAGGTAAGGTGGCTAAGTGAGTTTGGAGTTGTTTTATGCATCTAATTGCTTCATCTTCTAATCTATCCAAATGCTCCGCTTTTGTTCCCATACCATGCCGTCATTATCACAGTACCTTCGTAGTATAATTTCACATGAAGGGTTGTGATGCGTCTTGCTGTCCTTTGATAACCACAATTACTTTTGCAATTCTAGGTCAATTTTGGCTCCAAATGATTATGAAAATTGTGTCTTCTAATTCTGTGAAGTATGTTAATGCTGTTTTGATTAGGATTTCTATATAATCGCTTAGAAAGTATGGACAATTTCCCAATCTCATCACGCCCAAGACCCAAGGGATATCTTCTCAGTTTCAGCATCTTCTTTGATATCCTTTTTCAGAGTACTGTGATTTTTAATTTAGAGATCTTCTACTTCTTTTTCAGATTGATTCCTAAATATATCCAATCTTCCATTTTAGAGATGCTGCTGTGAGGCATGAACATTGTCTAATTTCTCTCTCAGTGAATTTCTTATTTCTGTACAGAAATTTTTTGACTGTTTTTTTTGACTGTTTAACTTGTACTGAGCCATGTGATTGATTTTTGTTATTAAGTCTGTAAGTCTTTTGGTACAGCTTTTTGGGTCTTCTGTGCAGGTAATCAGGATATCTGAAAACAATGTTAATTTAACTTCTTCCCTTTTTTTTTTTTTTTTTTTTTGCCTTTACAAATGATTTGAATAATCAAAGCTGCATTCTGTAAAAATAAGAATTAGGATTCATTACACAAATAGACTCCAAAATACAATTCAAAGTTGTAGTAAGGAAAACACTTAATGTCTGGCTTAGTGCCTGCCACTCAGTAGACTTTCAGGAAACAGCTGCTAAATAAATAATTGTATCATAATCACAATTGTATTGGAATAGCTAGTGGTCCCGCCTATCCTTTCTAAACTTCTATTACTTTCAAACAAATTCCCTGCCCTAGAACTGATTTGGCTTAGACTCCTGGTCATGACATTGACCTCGTCATATTCCTAGACCCTACCCTCTGATTGCTGTGTGTGGGAGTATTCTCTTCTGAGTAGTCTCCAAGATCTTTCCCATACATTCCTTTAAATTTTTAAAGTGAAGAATTTCTAATTTTATACCATATATACAAAATAAAGTAATACCTTGGATATATTCATCGTCTTGATTTAATTATTCCACAATTTCATCTATCATCTATTTATTTGTCTGTCCATATCATATTATCATATTAATGCATATATATATATGTACATATATAATCACAATGTATATATAATCAGAATGTATAAAAAGATGTACACTGGAAAAAGGAAATCAGTATGAATTTTTTGTATTCACACTACTATTTGTTGAGAAATGTTGAAAGGCAATAAATACTCTTATGAATAGTTAAATTTACCTTAAATAAAAGCCATTGAGATTTGCTAATTTCTTATAGAACAACAAGATTGTTCGTCATAGATCCAATGTCCACTCTCTGGTATCCAACTTCATATAGGATTTTGACTGCAAAATGTTGCTCTTTGCCTTCCAAGAAAGAGTACTTAACATTAATAATGTAAAATATATGTGTGTGTGTAAAGTCATTTTCAAAACAATCCCTTTCTTATTTTAGAATTGTGGATCTGGCATATTGTTTGGAAGACGTGAAGTTTATAAGTTCTAAGTGAAAATAAAATTAATGATTCTGGACAAAAAATTTAAAAAAATAATTATGAGCCATATTTGATAGGTAAATGATTCTTTATCTATCTCATCTTCTTCAAATTTTGGGAAACTCTGAGGTCATGTGACTATAACTAAAGGGAGGAATTGGTGCAATGCATTGGGTGATTTACCTAAAATTAAACTTTATAAGTAGAGACTCAAATTGATGCCTTTTAATGTATTAGGAAGCCATCTAGAGAACAGAAAAAAAGACAGAGAGAAAGAAGAGACAGGATAGGGAGTATAAGATCATAGCTTGCTGTTCGCATGTGTAAAAATGGCACAATGGAATTCATTATTCTGTGCAGAAACAATGTAGAAAACAATGGAAATTATCTCATTGTCTTGTTGCTTTCCTATACCGTTCTCCAAAGATATGAGTTAAAGCTTCTATAAAAATGACTGATGTGTAAATGGACCTAAAAGCATAATAATGTAAACATGCCTTCAATGCATACATTTGATTATTTCAATATCTGGCCATGTGTGAGATCACTGGTCTACAAGATAGCTCAATTTCTAAGTTACTGAAGAACATCTACTTGACTTCCATGACAACTCCACTGATTCATAGACCTGTCTCCACCTCACACTATTTTCCTTGTCTCTAAATTTCTGCCATCAGAAAGAATACACAGATATTCCCTGTTCAATGTCCTCCCTTTTTAAGAACTGTTTGAATTTACTGCCAAGGTGGAGCTCTTTGTGGACTTATACAATAAGAATGTGAGCAGTACGAAGGCCTTTCTGAGGTTTCATCAAAAACACAATGATAGTATATTTTTGCTTATTGTATTGTATAATTGTGTAGTGTGATATTCTCTTATACCTTGCACTACAGCATGTAAGATCCATGCAGATAAAAGGAAAGTCTTCTAGCTGAACTGTGCTTTGACCTTGTTTCCTTCTGCATATGTAATGTACATAGTGTACAATTCCTCATGTAGGGACCGATTCAATGAACAACCTAGTTCCAGGACTGTGCCTCACTACTTAAAAGAAAAATGTGTCCATATTGTTATTAGTATTTGTTGTTGTTGTTGCTGCTGCTGCTGTTGTTGTTTGGGGTTGTTTCTTTTTTTTCCTTCTAAGACAAGGTTTCAATATGCAATTCAGACTAGTCTTGAACTCATCTTGTAGCAGGGTTGATCTCAAACTCATAGGAGTCCTCCTGCCTCTGCATCATAAGTCGAAAGATCACAAGGATGGGCCACCATGCTCAACTGTGCTGTGATAACACCTATTCCTGTTATGGTTACGTGACATCTCCCTGAAGATTTGTTCTCCGTGTTCTAATGATTAATGATATAGAGCTTTTTTCATATAACTCCATTACATTTTCATAAATGTCTCTTTATGCCTTTCCACTCCATAGTCCAGTTTTCTGCAGTTTTTATGTTATTGAGTGTTCAAAATTCTTTATATATTATGAATACTGCCAGGTGCAAAGGCTTTTATTTCTTTAATATGTAAGTATTCTCCTCCATGTAGATTGTATCTCTGTCAATCACTGCTAACTAGAGAAACAGATTTAATAGAAAATATAGGAATATGTACAGGTTGGCTTACAAAGGTCATCCACAGAGTCAGGTGTGGAAAAGTGCAAAAGGCTGTCTGAGCAGTGGGGATACCAAGGATCCATGCACAGAAGGCTATCAGTATGCTGAAGGGTATGCACTGGAGGCCAGCAGATGATGTCCAAGCTAACATGAAGGCTGGAGCTACTGCAGAGAAACAGAAGTGCCTCTCCCTTCTTTTCCATTTTTTTCTATTCAGGGGACAAAGCCTATTGGCTGCTGTCATTTACACCCAGGCTGAGTCTTTTCAATAATTTCCTTGGGCCACACCCAGATCCATGTTGATCCAATTCAGGTGGGCAGCTCAGACTCAAGCTTACACAATCAGTTAACTGTTACGGGCTTTTTAGTGATTGCTTTCTACACTGAGAATACCATTTTAGCTTGCTACAGCCCAGTTTGTCTGGTTTTGTAATGATTTCCTGGGCTTTTGATGTTTCTTTCCAAAAAGTTCTCATTCATCTCATTGTAATGGCAAGAACTGGATACACGGCCCACAGCAGACCAAATTATAGGAATTACAGAGCCTAATTTAGCTGGTGGCCAATGTGCTTCCCCTTTCCATCTCAGAAAATGTGAAAGTCCCTGTTCTTTGTTCAATACCAGCTTTTATGGTTTCTCTGTTGCTATGGCAAATCTGCAGGAATGTATTGTCCCCTATATCCTATAGTTGGAAGGTCTGGAGCATAAGGATTTATGGCTAGGCATGGACAAATGGTCTGAAATGGGTTGCCCTTAATACATCTTATCTCCTCCTCATCTTCTACATGTTTGTGAAGTTTGACAGTGTAGTGAAGGAGTGAGGCATGAGGTAATTTAGACAAGTCTAAAAGGGAAGATGGGCTGCCCTACTAGTGTTCTATGTAAATAATTCAGGCAGGGGTCCAACTAAATTAAACTCTGCCTCAGTCTCTCTTACTTCTAAGGTAAAGTGTATTATGCTAGACACCATTCCTTATAACATTATCCTGAGGCTTTTCTGCTCTTCCTTTTCTTGTTTTTCTTTTCTTTTCTTTTCTTTTCTTTTCTTTTCTTTTCTTTCTTTCTTTCTTTCATTTTTTTTTCTTTTATTTTAAAGAGAAAGAAAACAACAAAGACAAAATCAACATAAAACAATAAAATTGGTACAGAATTTAATGTTTAATTATTTGGTCATTCTGGCATGCCTATATCTGGAAATCTTTTGTGTAACACTCCAGTTAAACGGAAATTAACAGGGACCAGGGAGATAGCTCAGTGGAATAAATGCTTAGTTGGCAAACACAAGGACCTGAGTTCAATTCCCTGGTTCTGCAAAAAAATAAATAAGTAAGTAAATAAATTAAACTGAGGTTATCATTATTGAACTTAAAGGTGAATTTATATTAGAAATATGAAAAGTTTGAAATAATGTCAGTTAAAAATGATACTTAAAATTCAGTTATCCGATGATGGTATATGTTTTTAAAACAGACTTCAATTTTTAGGACCTTCAGGTTTTCCTATAAATTGTTCAAGAAGAACAAAGAGCACCTCAGTACTTGCACAGGAATGCTGCTTTTATTATTGCATTTCTGTGGTCTATTTGCTGTAATTATCATTTTTTATTAAGTTCACGGACTACATAGTGTGTTCCTTGCTGCATAGGGCCATGAGCTGTGGCAAATGTATTACATGATGTATCTGCCATTGCTGCATCTGATGGATGGGCTCCACTGCTCCGAATGACAAGGAATGCTGCCTGGTCATTCTGAACCTTCAGCATACATTGCTTTTTCTTCTTTTTCTGTATACAGTCTTGCCTTACTTAGAAAGTGAATTTTTTGTATATAAATAATATAAATATTTATTGAAAAGTCTGTAAATCTTCCTGAGTCATCTCATTCTTTAACTTATAAATACTTCAAAATTAACTAATTTAAAGCTATGTTTGAAATGTATAATTGAGTTTCTAAAACACAAACAGACATATACAAACAAGTACATATATTGCTACATATGGGCCCATCTACACCAAAATCTTAACAATCCTCAGTATAAAGAAATTATTAAGCCTGGCCTAATTCTATAGAATTCTCTCAAGATAGAAGGAATGAAATTAAGATGATGAAAAATATTTTACAAAAATAATATAATTTTAAGTAAATACTAAAGATTTACAAACGTCAAAATTTTCCTTCAAACAGTTAAATTCTCTGTCTCTGTACTGACATTGTTCCAGAAGGTTCTAGCTAAGCATATGGTAATAAGCCAAACTGTACATACTATAGTAGAGGATAAATTTTACACACCGTTACATATTAAAGTGAATTTTCCAACATTTTTTTCAATCCAAATCATCCTGCAAGGTCAAGAAGGACATGTAGAAATACTAAATGAGACAGGAAGGACTAAGGTGCCTCAGGAAACAGAAGGACATTATTTGCAAGAGAGAAGAACTGAACTTTGTTATCTTAGAACATTAGCTCATAGGAGGATACCAAGAAGAAAGAACACCATGCATCAGCCAGAGTAAAGATAAAAGTCATAACTGATAACAGGAGCACAAGAAAACTAGGGAAAGGGAAAACTATTTAAGGCCACCACTCTCAAATATCTTGTTTTACAGACCAGCTCCTGATTGGGAAACAATTAATGACTGTGTAGGTGTTAATATTGTCTATTTTCCCAAAAGAAATAGCACTGATAGTTCCAAGTATTATTCTGTTAAACTCAGTAAAGCACCATATACACTCCAGTTACTCCTCTCAGGCCAACCCCAAACTATTACACTAAGTATGAAAATTGCATTCACCTCATGTCTTCTGAGTTCTGTTCCTTGCTCCACAATCTCCTCATGGCATTTTTATCCTCTGCATTCCTCAATGTGTAAATTAGAGAGTTGAGAAATGGTGGCCCATTGTATAAAACACAGCTATCATCTTATCCATGGGGAAGGTGGTGGCAGGGTGTGTGTAAGTGAATATACAAGGTACAAAGGACAGGACGACCATAGTGATGTGGGAGACACAGGTGGACAGGGCTTTTCTCCTGCCCTCAGCACTGTGGTTCCTGAGAGATTGCAGGATGATGACATAGGAGCACATCAGCAGGACAAAGCTCTCTGTACGAATGGCCTCACTGTTGGACACCAGCAGCAGGTTGAGCATGTAGGTGTTCAAGTTCCAACAGAGGCTCCGAGTCACAAAACTAGTGGTCAATCACACTGGAGCCACAGAAAGACAGACTCAAGGCCAGAAAAATATGAACTAAAGAATGCACACAGGATCCCACCCAGGCCATAGCCACCAAAACACCACAGACCCTGTGGCTCATGATGGTCGTGTAGTGCAGGGGCTTACAGATGGCCATGTAGCGGTCCACAGCCATGAGGATTAGGACAAAGATCTCCAGGCAGCCAAGGAAGTGCAAGGAAAAGACTTGGACTAGGCACTCCCTGAAGGTAATAGTGGCCTTTTTCAAACTAGAGTCTGCAATCATTCTAGAGGCTACAGAGGTAGAAAAGCAGCTGTCAGACAGAGATAAATAGAAAAGGAAGCAGTACATTGGACTCCTGAGAGCACAACTCGTTCTGAGGATAGTGATAATCATCAAGTTACCCCACAATGTCCCCAGGTAGAAAAGCAAAAAGAAGACAAAAGCTATTTTCTTCCCAATAGGATCTTGTGTCAGCCTGAGCAGAATGAACTCAGTCATATTATTGTTCACGTGCATGGTTTCTTGAAGGAGGAGAAGGGAAAAGTGTTATCTTCCAGGAAAAACAAAAAAACCAGAAAAAGAAAAAGTAAAGAATTTAACTGAAAACGTCCTATGAAAATTCATGGAGTGTTGCAGGCAAACTAAGTATTTTAACCAGTATAACTTACAGCTATATTTTAAAGTCACCACAGCTCTTTAAAATAATTTTATTTTTATTCATTATTAGTTTTACTATTATATTAGTTTTTCTGATATAAGGTCTTGCTGTTCCAACTCCTAACGATCCTCCTGTTACACTAGCACTAGGACGATAAGCATGCACAACCTCACGGATACTTAAGCCAGCTCTTGCTCCTTAAGATTTTGGTCACTTATTTGTGCTATGAGTTTCCCATATGCTGACAATGGTGATTCTACCCTTTAATCACTTTTCCAATTTAAGAGCTTCTTAACTCTGAGTCTAAATAATTTTGCCAATTGCATGAATTTTAAATAAATGTATGGAGATGTTTGAGTATTAACTACATTTCATCCTCATAAATATGTATTGCTGAAAAATTTAAGACGTACTTGATTGATTTCATGTATAAGTACGCTCACCACCAACACTCAATGTTGATGTAAATATGTCTATACCATTACTTAGAAAATGTGACCTATTTCTCATCATCTGTGTTTTAAGGATTAAGATATAGGAAGGAGGGGACAAGAAGTTTATTATGCAATACGTATTTGCACTATATCAAGTGCCTACAATGAATGTCTTCATTAGATGTCACAGACATCAACTAATAAAAAATAAATCTAAACTCTAACAGGGTAATATTGAATTTAAAAGGCTCTGCACAGCAAAAGTCCCATCACAATAAGGCGCCCACTCACATAAAGGTAAAAAAGTAATGCCAGCTATTCCCCCAAGGATTACTATTTAGACTTTAAATAGAACTGAAAAAAATCATCCTCCATCAAGCAAAAAAAGGTGATAAAAAATAGGCAATTGGAATTGATAATTCTGGGGCTAGAGAGATAGGTCAGTGGTCTCAGGGCCTGCCTGGCAAGCACCAGTACCTGGGTTTGGTCCCCAGTTCCACATGCCACACTCCTCTTGGAACCCTGAGTGTGCTATGCCAGCCAGGAAAACCTGGAGTGATGTTACACACCTGTGATCCCAGTGCTGGGAAGGCTGAGACAGGATGATAGCTGTGAGTCCGAGCTGCATAGCAAGACCCTGTACCAAATACATAAATAAATAAATCTTAAAGATTAAGAAAAATAAATTTTGAAACTTCTCAAATGTACAAATGGCCAATAAGTATATAAAAATGTACATCTTTCTCTATCAGAGAAATGCAGATCTAAACATCACTGAGATCCCATCTGACTCCTGCAAAGTAGTTGTTCTCACGTCCCAGAAGAACAAATGCTGGCAAGGCTGTAGGAATTGTGGAGACCCTCGACATGGTTGACTGAACTGTTAACTGGGAAGATCACTATGCAAATCAGCATGGAGACCTGCAAAATGTGAAAATGGAAATTTCATTCTACCCAGCCCCACCTCTTGTGGTCATCTTCCCAAAAGATTTAAAAACGTACACCTCTACATGAATGTATTTATAGTAGCACAACTACTAATAGCTACATGTGGATGGAGGGTGATGGGAGGGCAATTTGAAGTAGGATTGATGAAGATGGCATGCATATGTGCATAAGTTCCCCAGGATGAAAGCAATTAGTGTGCACCACAAACATGTACAAATTAAAATAGCAACTGAAAAGAGGTTTAGGAAGACAAAGAACTTCAGATTCCTTGCTCTATTCCAGAGTGAGAAGCAGTGCTCATTCATAAAGAACACACCCACTACTTCATATACATTTGATGTGCCTACTCAAATATTCCCTACACTCACTTTATTTCTATTTAAGTTTTAGCCTTCTCTGCACAAAAACAAACTCTTTCCAAAGAACTTCTCACCTTCCATACTCAAAACCATATTAAACAGTAATGCAAACTAATTCCTTTAGCTCTTTACTGGACACCTCAATCTCATGATTCCTTCAATGTGTTAAATATTTCCTTTCTGAGAACCAGAGGCAATCATAAAATTCAATGTCTTCCTAGTCTATAATTGTCTTAAATGTCTGAAAATTTGTATGTATTCCTCTTTTTAAATCTTCTAAAACATAGAATATACCATGCTGCAAGGACAAAGTAGATAAGATGATAAGTTTAAGAAACTTAGATAGGGACAATTACTGAGAAAAAGGAAAGGTTTATACAAAATATTATGAAGGTAGGACAATATGTCGTATTTTCTTTCATCCTCAAAATATTAGTAATCATGTAAATTATTATTACATTAAAGTAATATAATTATAAATTTTATATGTTCAATATCTACATTTTCTGGTTGGAACATGCTCTCAAAAATATCCATCGTTTCAATCCAAATATCAGATTAATTACAAATTATATGCTTTATACTAGGAAGTAAGAAATATGACAAGTTACAGTTCTATGCTGTGTTACATATATTCTAGACAAACCTTCACTTGCAGATTTAAACACTGCCCTCCTCTAGAAGACTCAGTGAGGCAATTCTTTAGTAATTTTTCTTTAGTTATTAATCAGACATAATCTTTTTTCTTTTTCTTTTTTCTTTTTTTTCTTTTATTTTTTTTCGTTTATTTTTATTTTATTAAAATACAAATGTCAATCAGACGGTTTCAAGATACCTTAACAATACAGATTCGATGAATTAATACATTGCAAAGTGTTTTCATAACGTTTTGGTATTGTACAAGGTGCATACATGATATTATATTTACAGATATTATTTTAGCAGATATCTCTTATCAGTGAATTGAGTGTAGTTGCTTACTTATCTTATT
>PVKA01006361.1:9332-84167 GCA_004027165.1 Ctenomys sociabilis
GGGGGGGGGATTAAAACAGCGTGAGCTCCCGCCCATGGGCTGCACTATCTGCTGGCTGACTTGGCAGTTCCAAAGGAAGCTACAACGTTTCATGAAGAACAGCAATGAAGACATCTGCAAGCTTGACAATAACCAAGAAATTCATGACAAGAAATACGTGGCACTCAGAGCTAGTCTCTTCATATCATAAATTACATTATGGTAGCTTCACTCTTTCACTCTTATAAAAAAATTTTTTTTTAAACCAACTCAGTTAAATATTTACATGTAGAATCCGACCTGGCAGCAAATTCAAAGAAAACTATTAAGACTGCCAAGAGCTGCTTCTGTATCAGAGGCTTAGAGAATCCCGGTCTCAATTAACCTTTCTAAATAAGAACTGACAGGCTTGGATGGAAAAATGTGAGGAGGCCAAAATGTGTTTGAAGAATGTTTGACTACAAAGTAAACAGCCTGAATAAAAATTATTAAATTAGATGCTGCCTCCACTTTCCATAAAATTGAATACCCAGTAAAATGTACTGTATAGTTAGAGGCTTAGATAAAAGAAATCATGAACCAATCTGAGTTCAGAGACCATCTGAGCTTCACAGGATTACCTGTGTCAGGGATGGACAGAAAGCCTTTTCTCCTATCAGATCGTGATCCGAAGCTATGCAGCTGGCATAATTTTAGACATATTTATTTCTTTTCCCTTCTGTCACTAAATCCATTAGCAAACATTTAGGTATGTTCTTCACGTCAGAGTAGGAAATGCCCTTTTACAGATCAAAATAGTATTTTTATTTTATACTAAGTAGTACACTGTTTTTCAGATTTATGTTTTGATTTAGACAGAAGCCAAAGGAAAGAGAGCATAGTAAATTTATAGCATAAATATTACTGCAAGGAGAAAAGTTTAAATCCTAGAAAACATGCATTTGGAAGTTAATGTTTGTCAGTTTCTAAAATTTATTGTCTAACACTGTAATTTTAATCATAATGCCTTTCCATATTGAAAAGCAATGCAAGCCCACCTATGCAAGAAACTAAGACAGCCCCATTTACTAGTTTCAGGGAGCTTTTATTATAAACATCTGTCATGCAGTTAGGTCCTATATGGTGGTGATCCTGCTCAGCTGCTCACCTGGAGAGCTTGGCTTCATGAAATTTTCTTTTTCCTGCACCTAATGTCCAACTGTCTGTTGCTCAGTGTCTCGTTCAGGAATTGCTCTGCTAAGTGTCCTCTACCCTGGGTCCCTCTGCTTGGGGGACTTCATCCTTCCTGCACCCTGCTTGGCTCTGTCATGGCACTTTATACACTACGGCTGTAGTCGTCTCAATTCTGGGGATTGTGTTTTTCTTCTGGGAGAATTGAAAGCATCACTTTGAGCGTTTCGTGTAATAAGCCAGCTCCGTATCATACGCCTTATGCTGGTCTGCTCTCGCATGGCCGCCGTGCTGGTGCCTCCACCCTTGCCTCCTACCCCTGGGGACCATCACCACTTCCTGGCCATTTATTCAGCCTACTTCATTCTCTGAAGAAGAAATGGTCTCTTTGTGTCTCGACTTACAGGGGTCTGACAGATGAGTGGGTTGGGTCCGCTTCATTTCACAGTCATCTTGGGAGGCAGCCTTTACCATAGAATTTCTGGGGACTTTAATCAGCACAGTTCTTTGCACCAGCTTTTCTTAGGACACGTACTGCTTCTTTTCCTTTAGCTGGCCTGGTCATCAAAATTGACCTTCACATGGGTGGGCTTTTTTCTTTTTAGGTGTGCTTTGTCCCTCCTTAAAATTTGAGCTGCACTGGACCTTCCCTAAATCCATTAAACTTGCTTTTATTCACAGTGCCTGAAATCCTAGCCATGTACAGTTCCAAAGGTTTACACAAGAGGAAGTACTAACTTAGAGAATAAAAATTTCTAAATATATGCAGCAAAATTTAAGTCTAGATGGTAGAGTTGAATGTAGTTCTCTTGTCATTATATACTTTGCTAATTTAATAATAACCATGGTTAATTTTTACAACCTGAAATAAAAACCTAAGCTATTCATTTATACTTTAGTGTTTCAAAACAAACATAATGCAAATTCTCCCATAAAAATCGTCTCCCATCTAGTGATAAAAAGTAATGTTCCAGAAGGAAGCTATATAAAAAGCTACATTTCTTAATAAAACCATTACCTATAACTCTTTTTAGTTACATCTTCAAATTAACTCAATTAATCTCATGATAAATCTTGAAAGAACTTTATATTTTTATACATACTAATGGGTTATTTACCCAGCACAGATCTAACTGTGAATCACTCATGTTATCTGTTCTCAACTTTCTTTTTCCAAAAACCGGAGAAGAAAATGAACACAAAAGTGCAATTTCATTCTGTTGTTTGTTATTTGCATTAGTTGATATTGAGGGGAAGCCTGAAATTATATATGAAAGTAGATTCATAGGTCTTCCATCCTTGTAGGCCAAGGTCTGTGCTTCCTGCTAGGCTGACCTCAATGCAGAATCTACCAGCGCTTTTCAAGGCTGCATGCTTTGAAGGCACTGGTCCTACCCAGGACTCCAGCCCTGCACAGAGGCAGCCAGCAATATAAATGCAACAGTTTTTAGTCTCTTTAAACTTTCTCTAAACATTATAGTAAAAGCAGAGTTTATAGAACTAGTTTCTATAGGTTGTTAGAAAAATTTGTTTTTAGAAAGTTATAGTGTCTTTAGAGAGAAGTCTTGGATGTGTTATTATATATTCTTTTCAGAATATATAATGATTTCTATTCTTTGAAAATTCAGATAAAATAGAGGGCAGGACAAACAGCTCAGTGGATTAAAGCACCTGCAAGCAGGAGCAGGGGCCAGGGGTTCCCTGGGCCTGCCATGCTGGCCCCACCCCTGGGTGCACTGAGATGGCAATTGAGACTGGTTGTGGTGGTGTGCACCTACAATCCCAGCTCTTGGGAGGCTGTAAACAGGTGGATCACTACAAGTCTGATCTAGTAGTGAGACCCTGTACACCTGTGCACCCTTCCCTAAAATACAAGCAAACAAAATGAGATAAAACAAAAGTTTAATGAATATAAACAGAAACACATCTCTGCGTAAACCTTAGCTTGTTTCAACTAGGGCCTCGGGCAAGTCACGGCCTCTCAGAAGTTTTAACTCGCTTATCTGTACCAGGACACATGTGATTTTACCCAAAGTGCTGGTTTCTTTCTTAAGATTCTACAATTTTATGATAGCCTATAATTTCCACACAAACGGCCATGGGCCAGGCAGATAATATATGAGTTAAGATGGACAGGTTGAGGAGTTTTCACTTTGAAGTGAATCCTTATCTATTTTTTTATTTCAATTTTTTTTTTTTTTTTTTTTTTTTTTGTGGTACTGGGAATTGAACTTAGGCCCTTGCGCTTGCTAGGGAAGCAGAGAAATATTTTTAAAAACTGACTTATTAAAATCACTAATTGACAGCCTTTGTGTCAGTCATTCTATTGTATGCCAGCCTCAGAGGGCTCCACAATATATCTCTGGGAAGCAAGATTTATCAGAGGCAAATAAAAGATGAAGCAAAAAGCTATAAGACTTTGAGTTTTAAGAAGGCTCTTGGCTTAACTACACCGTCCCACTGCCTATACTAGTCATGTCTTTGCATTGAGCTACATCCCCAGTCCTTTATTTCAAATTTTTGAGACAGGATCTCACTAAGTTGCCCGGTCCAGGCTGGAACTTGTGACCCTGTGTCTCAGCCTCCCAGCACAGTGATGGTTCCTCATGCTTTGCACATTTTATAAAGAGGTTGAAATCAATAGCTGGGCAGCAGACAATATCTTTATTGTCTTGAGCTTTGGCCTGAAACAAGACTGGCTTCCCTCAGTAGCTGTGTTTGGATACTGCAGCAGGGAAGGTAGCAGTTTCTGTTAAATATTTTAGATGCTTTATTGAGATTTATGAACTGAGTCTTGAGCACTATTAGCAGAATCTACTTTTGAGCTCCCTTTTCACCTATACTGATATCCAAGAAAAAAAAAGGCTCTGATCTTTTCTGCTTTTTAGTGGTCAAAGCAATTCCTAAATTCCATCACAGGCACAACAGGGAGAGGGACATGCATGAGGGTGCATCTTGAAAATATGTAATCCTGTGCATTCAAATGTGAACAATTTGAAGAGCAAAGGGGTGTTCATTACACTGGCTGGTGGGCCTGTGTACCAACACCATCCCTGGCAAGAGGACACATGGACTTCTAGTGTGACAATCATTGCAGAAACTGGAAATGCTGGACGTAGAAGGACGATGGGATGCTGGGCTAGAGGACATGCAAACATCACAGGAAGAACTGCTTTGATGAAATTCTGATTTTAAAACTCAAGGGTTCCCAGGCTGAAGAGGCTTCCCGGTCTACAACGTGGCCAGGAGTTGGGCTGTTGGACAACTTTGGGTTCAGAAAACCACACAATATGGGATAGATGGTAAAAGTGAGATAAACTGTGGAAACAGCAGCTCACCAAACTTCAGTGTGTGCAAGCTGTGTTGACTGCTGACAACATGCTACAGTAGCAGCAGACACTCCAGTCTGGGATGTGATGGGATGTTGCAGGGGTTAACTGAAGAGATGAATACAATCAGCATTAAAAAAAAAATTGCCTTGAAATTGCCCTTAGAAAAAGGAATTGTTACATTGGGGTGAGAATCCTACCACTTAACTGCTAGTTTCAAAAATCTGATGTTTATCAGGATCATTGTCTTACCCAGCTAGTTTGTATAAGTGAATGGTCTTGCCCCTGTCATGCTTCTCAGCGTTTCTTCTTGCCCTCTCCTCATTGTCCAGTCCTCAAGTTCTCACTTTCCTTTTAATTGTGTTATACATTTCTATTTGCAATTCCTCTTTTGAGTTATACTAGGGAGACTATACGATATTTGCACACGTGGGTCTGGTTTATTTTGCTTATAAGTATATCTTCAAGTGGCATCCACTTAAATATGAAGGCTTCAAGTTTATCATTCTTTACAGCTGAATAATACTCCATTGTATAAAAATAGTAAGTTCTTTTTCTGGCTTGGAGAGAAGGTGAGTGAATATAAAAATCTCAACTATACTCTTTATTACAATATTTAATATTGACCATAAAATCTGGTTACTTCCATCAAATGAAAATGTTTTATTTTCCTTTGAAAGGAGCAGTTAATGCTTAATTTTTTTTTTGTCTTGATTTTCTTTCCTCTTTTGAATTTCTTATAACTTTTTTGTTAGTTTTCTTTAAATGAATTTCACACATTTATATCTGGTAATCTGAAATAACTATTGTGAAGACAGCATCATGCAGTACAGCAACCATTGTTGAACCTATTGCTTTTTTTAGCAAAGTCTTTTTTTTTGGCGGAGTTGGGGATTGAACTCAGGCCTTTGCGCTTGCCAGGGAAGTGCTTATTCCAGTGAGCCATCTCCCTGGCCCCTTAGGAAAGTCTTGTATCATTTCTAATGCTGGTTTGTTTTTCTTCCTACCACTATTTTGTATTCTTAAAAAAATAAAAATGTTTAAACTCTATAAAAATGTATATTCTAGAGCCAGAGAGATGGCTCAGTAGAATAAGTGCTTCTCTGGCTAGCACAAGGGCCTGAGTTCAATCCCCAGTTTCTCCAAAAAAAAAAAAGTATATTCTAGTGTAAGGGCATACTGCTTGATTTTGAGGCTACATTTCTATACTAGAATTTTAAAAGTAAATTTTCATGACTCAGTATGTGAAGCTCTTTTGTTTTGTAAAACAACTGTATTATTTAAAAAATCATAAATTGCTTAAAAATGAGATTTTACATTTGCTATTAGTGAAATTTCTACAAAGTGTGCTTTTCAGGTTAGCTTTGAACTGATGTACATTAAAAACAAAAGGAACACAACACTCCAAATGCTCTCTTTTCTGTGGCACCGGGGATTAAACCCAGTGCCTCATGCATGCTGGGCGAAGTGCTCAAGGACTGTGCTCTGCGCCAGGATTTCTGTTTCGTGAAAGGGTTCTGCTGATGTACCAGGCTGGCTGTGAACTCGCGGCCCTCCTGCCCCAGCCTCCACAGTAGCTGGGGTTCCACGTGTGCACCACCTCACCCATCTTACAACTGAGTCTTAAAAGCATTACAAACTTCTTTGTAAATTTTTTTTTGAGCACATTAATGATTCCTACCACTGAACATCAACACTGGTGGATACGTTTACAAATTAGTGTTGCTAACTTCTTCTCACAGCAACGCTGTGCTCAGGGCTTCCCCGCACTTCACGGCTGTGTGTGTCACCCTGAGCGTGTGGGCAGAGGTGCCAGCGGCCTGCCACAGCGCAGGCCCCAAGGCTCGAGGCAGAAGGTGGCACCGAATGTCTGAATGTACCCTCAAGCCACTCCAGTGTGCTGCGGTTTGGGAAGTACTGATTTATTTCATGGTTCATTACGGGACTAAAGATGAAGTGGAAAAAAAAGCAACTGAAAATAATAGTCCCCAACATCAGACATCTAGTGGTGTTCTGCCAAACGCTCTACCCGTGCAGCTCCGAGCGGGCTGCTAACAGCCGCTTGTTCTCCACCACCCAGACGGGGTAAACTACAGCTTTTTAAGGGGAAAATGTGTGGAGTATTGACTGAACACAGGGAAAAAGAGAAATAAAAGCAAATACTTATTTCTAAGGGAGGCAATTGCCTGGCTGAATAGTTTTTATAACGTGTGAAAATTTATCTGGTTGAAACTTATGCGATAGCTTCAATTCTGAATTTTTAAGTTTAAATCAAATTTATTGGGAAGAGCCAGTTTCTACAGGGTTGTTTCGGTTGCTGCCGAGTGAACGGTACCATTTTGAATGGAGTTTTGTAACCGTTAATGTGCTTTCACATTTCTAGGTTCAATGAAACTGCTAAGGCTGGACAGAAATTGTAATATTCCTAGTCCTGTTCAGGAAAGTGAGAGTTCAAGGTGTTAGAAGTTGATACCAGGCAGAGCTGGGACCAGAGCCAGGTCCGTTGACTGCCAGGGAAATGCTCTTCTCCTATGATATTGCCTCTTTCTAAACCTCCGGAGAACCTCTGCCCCTCAGCACCCTTGCCCAGAAGTGATTTTCGTCTGAGATATGCACTGCTCCTTCTCACTGGTTGCTTGTATTAAGAAAGCAAGAGGGCAGTCTGTGTAAGATCAGGAAGTTGTTAAGGAACAAATAAAAAGCATTTAAACTCTTCTGAGGTTTATCCACTTATTTTTTGAGGGGAAAGGTAATGTGGGATAAGGGGTGACTTAGGGTATGAGGTGGAATGGAGATGGGAAAGGGTGGGCAGGGAGGGACGTGGAAAAGGTTAAGTGTGTGAGACACCATGAAGAGGGATGTGAGTAATTGTGGAGAAAATAAAGGTATGAATCAAAGATTAAAATCCAGAAATATTTTGAAGCAAAACAGCTATCACAGCAGATAGTATTTCAACAAGCCATTGTCTACTTTTGGAATTGATAGTTATTTTTAAGTAGGATGATGCATTTAATTAGGTGATCCCTGATTGAATGACATCAAGAATCAGCCTGCTTTTGAAAAACGAGTCAGGCAGAGCTGTTCACAGATGTTTTGTTCACATCCCTCAGTTTTCCCACAAAGAGCTGCAGTAAAGCACAACAAAAGCTCTTCGTAGTCCTGGACAGCATTAGTGATAAGGGGGAGAATAGACAAGGTGAGGAATCAAAAAAGGTGTGAGGTGATAGTTTAATAATGGATAGATGCAAAATCCTGCTCTTTCGGACCAAAACCCAGTAACAAAATGACAAGATGAAAGTTATCGACAGCAGACTGCTCTAGATTTCGCTGGCCCTAGAATGGTAAAGGGGGGGGTTCAAGTCAGAATAGGCCTAGAATCCTGGTTTTGAGGGAGTTGTAAGTGCAAAGAGGAATGGCCTGGAGAAAAGAAGGCGATGGAAGGCAGATGGAAGGGAGGCTTGAGTATTAGTAAGGGAAGCTGTGTACGTACAGTGTGTTCTGGTCGCCAGGACACAAGCATACTTTAAAGCAGAGGGCAGGCATGGAGTGGAAAGCTTAGGCACTGAAGTAACATCCAGGAGGCAAAGCCATCAGGCCAATGACATGGCAGGAAGAGGAAGCCAAGGAGTGCCGTGGAACAGGTGGGTTCCACACGGGTCAGAGGGGCAAGTTGAGACTCTTGCTAGAACAAGACAGCAGGTAGACAGTGAAATGAAGCGTGGAAGTCTGGAAGAGACACTGATTATGACCTTGGAGACCTAGAGTCCAGAAATGGCCATATTCTGCTTGTACCCGAATTACAGAATAAAAGTGAAGGCTGCTGTGATCCATGTGGAAATACAGACCACAGCAAATGAGGAAAAATGTGAGATTAAAAATGGTGCCAGCCCTCTCTCACCTGGATGAGTAGGCCAGGCACAAAGTAAACAGAGAAGGGGCCCATATGACTCTTTAGAAAGGGTTACAAGGTTGCAGAACAGGCTGCACTGGAATAAAAATCTGAAAAAGTTGCTTCCGAACAGGCTTCCTAGCTGCCAATCTGTCCAGTGCACAGAGCAGCCAATGATGCTACAAAAGCGGGCTGCTGCCATCCTCCCTTGGCTTCCCACGTCACTGGGCAGGAGAGCAAAAATTCTCACCAAGGCCTGAACTAGGTTACGGTCTCCAGTTACCTGTGTCAGGTATCTCCTACCTCTTTCCTGACAGTTCATTTCACTCCCTTCTGTTCCTCAAACCTGTCAAACATCAGTCACTAGAAGGCTCTGCCACAAAGCCAAGAATCTGGCTTCCTATAGGCCTTTTGTGACCTCACCTATGCAGGCTGCCCTGAGGACACATGACACAGCATCATCCTCTACCATCTATCAAAGGTCTGCCCCTTCCACCCAATGGGACATAAGCTCCCCAAGATGGGTTTCATTTGCTTCTCCTTCAGAGTTCAGTATAGCCTGAAACCCTCAAGCCATGTATTGAGCTGAATGAATCACTGGCCATATGAATGGAGAGAATTAAGAACAAAAGAAGTGAAAACACTTAACTGGTAATTTGGGGGCCAAAAATGAGGGCATCAGGGATAAGCATCCTAAATGTTGAAACATTCCAGGCTCCAGGGACTTGATATGGCTTTTCTGGTATGATTCATTCTTTTGCCTACTATACTTGAGAGGTTGAGATCTATCACCTATCCTAAATTTACACAGAAAATGAATTATCTAAAGATTTCAGATACATTACCAATTTATCTTTCTTGGAAAGCAGGGTTATGTTTAAAAATGTAGAGTACTAAATACATTAAAAAGAGGCAAATTTGAATTTAAGTTTGGACAACACAGGTCTCCCTATACTCTCACTTTTCTACCTCAAATTCTGTCTCATCTTCAGATAAATTATTTCAAAAGCAGTCTTATAAAGTTTTAAAACACCTTACCTGTTAAAGGTATCTAATGACTATAAAGTGAGCGAGCATCTCATTTTTACAGACCAAGGTAGGATAGCCTACTCATGAACCATAAACCGCATTAAATAAAATGGTATTACGATGGTAGTAAAAAATGGCTAGAATTCACTTCTTTTAAAATCTATTATGTAATAGTCATTCCCTTGGGATAAATATTAAACCATTAAGGACTTTCATTAGGAAAATACTGAAGGATGAAATATTCACTACAAAAAGCTGTCTGAAAGCAGAAAATGTTTCTAGTCAATGAAATGTCTAAATTCCACAAATTTCACAAGTGAAAAAGACTATATTATTGTTGTAATTTTTACTCTAAATTATTAAGACAATCAAGCAAAGATCTGTTAATGTTATTATTTATTAAACCTCAAATAAACCTACTTATCATCTGGAGTACCAAGCCATAAAATTCCATATTAAAGTACTCTTAAAAACACTATTCATCTGAGATTACTTTAGTCTCTTAAAACTAGAGGGGTCTGTCAAAAAGCTTAGATTATATACATATTAAATGGTGATTCTTCCTCAGTCTGCTGAGCTCTCCTCCAGGCAGAGTATGAGGATCCTTAGGAATGTCTCAGAAACAACTGCTATCAGAAACGAGCAGAAAAAAGAATACTTAAGAACTGAGCATAAATAAGCTTTGGGTGCTGGGCCCTGATTCAGCTTAAGTGCTGGCACAGTTCAGGGGCTACAGCTTGACAAGGTTGCCTCAAGGGTAAACTTCATCTCTACCACCTGCCAGGAGACCCACACAAGTGCTAAAAGTCCTCAGCCTCCCCATAGGCAAGAAGGCAGTTCACAGGGTTATTTACATAATTCACAAAGCTTAGCATACAGCAAGCACTTTGTAAATACTGAATTAGGTTGTGACGATTACCCTTAGTACCTAACGACTGAAACATGTGGGCCTTGAAATCTTGATTCAAGTTGAGATACTCAGTCCCACACTCAACTCAAAACTCAGACCTGTGTGTTAGTGGCTTGGAGTTAGTGCTGGTTCATAAGAGGACAATATTGCCAGACAATGATGCAGTATAAGCATATGAACATTTTTAAAAGTCCCTGTTTCACAGCCATTTAATAATGATACCTTGAACTCCAAAGAATATTATTTAATGTGCCTACATTTAGTATAATCATCCAGAAGATAGTGTCTTTTTTAACAGATAGGAAAACAAGGAAATAGTTCCTACAATAAAGAGCATAAATGTAACCCCCAACTAAGAGTTATGTGGCAAAATTATCCTGTTAACAAGGAAATTATTTGGATAAAGATAATTTCTTTCTTGACTCAGACCAATGAGCAGTATAGGAACATAACCACCAGCTTTATGACATGAAACATATGTCTCTAAGGTTATTTTTCAGAGATTATTTTTAGCAAAGGAATAATGATACAATCTTTTTTTTTTTCTGTCAACAAATGAGTGTAAGAATACACTGAAAATGGCTGACAAATCATTTGGGTTTGAGAGACTTAAAGAGTGGCACGTGTTACAGAAAGGAGACAAGGGCGGCGAGATGTGAGTCCTCATAAAGCCCTGGGGAAGGAAAAAGTTCAACGGGCAAAAGCTTAAACCCGCCCTTTCTCACTGAGTTAGTTTTACAAAGAAAATATAACTCAAAATTCAATTCTAATACATCATACATATACAAACCCAATTTGACAAAATGGAAAATACCTTTTATGTCATCAATATGGAATTTAAAATACGGTATTCACATCATTTAAAGTCACTCAGCATTTCAACAAAATTGTTAATTTCTATCAATAATTTATTATAAAGCCGACAAAGGAAAATTTTATAACTTCTACCATAGAGTCCCGTTAATTACTATTGACAATTTTTGATCATTTATGCAAAATAAACTCTTATACTTTTTGTCAAAAACTAATCTGGTCTGCAAGCAAAGCATCACACTCCCCTGACTGCAGAATTCATCTACTGGGCTTGAAGGACTGAAGCAGTGGACAGAAAGTAGGCACAAGGAACCTGTTCTCATCCGAGGGTTACAGTGTGGATCAGAACCCTGACCCACTGTAACACCGTCGTAACAGCTCCGGGACAGTAGAGAATTCTCATCATTTAGATTATTAAAATCAAGCCAAAAAAAGTAACTCCAAATATGGTGTTCAAATACATTTCACTATTCAAAAAGTTCAGTCCCCATTCAGAAACAGATAAACAGTATATTTATTAAATGAGTTAAGACAAATAAATTTTACAAATAGACAAATAATAAAAGGCTCAGTGGCTAGAATAGATGGTAAGCATCATTGAAAGAAATCAACACCATCATGGTATCTCAGTTGGCTTACACGTGTAAAAAGAAATTTTCAGAGAGCAATTTCACAGAAATGAAGCCAGTTTTTTTTTCTTATAAACAAATCACCATTTCTTGGTTCAAAACTGACATCTGTTACGAAAATTACCATATCACATATTTGTAAGGTGACAAGGAGTAACTCATCTTCAAAGTGCAAGTCTATTTACAACCACAAAAAAGGCAATCATGAGGAGAAAAGAATTTTTAAAAAATATACAAAGATCAAAAACATTTGGGGCACAAAATTAAACAATTTTGTTTGGTTAGAGGATAAAAGAAAAAGTGATTGAGTTACAGATGCTGCTTTTAGCTACACACATAATATAGCGGGATCTCAGATCTTTAACAGCTTGCTTGCATTTTTTTTCCTACTTACATAATGCTCTGGAAATTTGTGGTAGAAATTAGTGTCTCAGAGAAAATACACACTAAGCATGTCTTGCTACTACTTTATGGATGTCAAAAGACCCATTTAAATGGGTCAGAGTTGGTGTAAAAAGCCATTGCCTTGAGTTGAGAAATAAATACTGTAAAAGCTCAATACAAATCCTCTGAAGTACATGCACTTCTAAATCTTTTGGTAATTACATTCATAATTAAGCATAGCCAAAATTAAAAAAAAAAAAAAAACCAACAGAAAATATTTCCCTTTTCTCTATTCCCTATGCCTTATAGGCTTCTCCAGTTGATAGGGTCAATTTTTAGAGTTGAAAGGGTTCTTCAAGAAAGTCTAGCCCACCACCCTCATTTTGGCTAAACAATTTTCCCAAGATCATGCAGCAAAATTAATGGCAAAACCAAGACCAGAAGCCAGGACTTGACTCTTAGTCTAAATATGCTTTCTAGCATATCATGCTACCTCTTTTTACAGTATGAGTCACTATAAATACCTGATGAATAAATGTACAATGACAAATGCTGACAGAGCCAATGTGTTTCTAAAACTTGCAGAGGATTACCACGAAGAATTGATGGAGAGAAAAAGATCTCCTCCACCCACCAAAACTATCAAGCACCATCAACTAAATGCTTCTTTGCTGGGTCAGCACTCTCAGATGTAGTAGTCCCTGTAAACTTGATGTCAGCCTGAGGATTGTTTATCTGGTGAAATCTGGGCAGCTAACACAATGCCAGTTTTAAAGGGTAAAAAAAACAAAACAAAGGCAAATAAGGAAAGTAGACAGGAAAAAACAAACAAAAACAAAACAACAGTAACAGATAAAGACCAACTGGCTTATGATGGGCATTCCAGCATATGATTATTACATCTACATATATCTTTTGAGAAGCTTTTCCAATTTTTCACATAACCTCATTTTATTTAACCTATTATTTGGCCACTTAAGAATGAAAAGTAAAGAAGACCATGGGGGTCACTGCTTTTTTTGAACTGTGAGTCTATTTTCAACAAGCTGTAACTTTATGCAGAGTAAATTAAATGGCAACACTGTGATCATTTAATCTGCCTCTATTAAGAGTATCACCAAGGAACTAATGTGCTACTTCATGGGGCTGTTAACATCTTGAAATTTATTCCAATTGTGGTTAAAGAGAACAGACTGGTACACCATATATGCAGAATTGAGGGAAGCTGAAATGCCTCTAAAAAAAAAACATTGTCATGTAGTTATTTAATAAATGGGCATATTTATTTATGTTTACAAACAAATTTCAGAAACAAAAGGAAAACATATATTCTTCTATTTATTAACTGTTTTCAAAATGCCAACAGCCCTCATACTACATGAAGGTCTCTTTAAGGATTAGAAAACTCAATAGCTCACTCACAGCTCACCAGACATCACTGAACTAACACGGACAAAAACAGAAAGGAGCGAAGTTCTCTTGTAGTTTGATGGTTTGATTTAATTTGATTTGCCTGAAATAACAAAAGCATTTCAAGCATCTTTCATTATGTAGCTGATGTCCTGCATTAAACAATCTACTAAATTCTGAACAAAGGTTATTAGCAAGTTTTCAAAAATTTTAAAAATTAAACAGTTGTCTCAAAACCATTAAGTAGTAAATGTATTTAAGAAACTAATCAGGACAGATGCCATAACTTCATTAGAACACCACTGCTCATGTTTTTTTGTTTTGTTTTTCTTTTTTTTTAAACAAAGCATTAGTGTTATCTATTTGGCTATTAGTATTAGCAATTATCTACAATATTTAACAAGGTAAATTGTAGGCAAAAATTTAGTACAGTTTCAATAGAAACACCCCCCCTTTTTTTTTCCTGAAAATACAGCAGTATTTGAAGGACTAATTTTTCTGTGCATCAGTAATAGGAAGCTTCCCATCTATGAACAGGAACAAAAAAAGTATCTACAAACCTTTGTAAACAGATCTTTATCATTTATAAACATAAATAATCCAAATTATTAACAGCCAACAGCAGAAATTAAAAGATTCAATTCACTGATCCAGGGCTCTGTCTCGCCCAGCTCGACTCTTTCCTCTCTCCCATCAAGGACTGAGATAAACTACAGCTCTGCTAGCACACTGTTCAGGACCATTCTTGGGTGCTATTGATGATCCATGGGTCACTTACGCCGAGTCACTGTTTATCTATCAGTTCATTTCTCTCACCCTCCCCAAAAAGCACCCTCAGTCTGGCAGAAAGCTTTGCTTTTTTTTTTTTTTTTTTTAAAAAAATAAATCTCCATTCGTACAAGTGTGTGTTCTGTTGAAGTCCAGAGACAAGAATACTCTCTTGTCTGTCACAATCTGTGAAAAGACCCAGTTTCAGTTTGTTTCTTTACAATGCAGCTAGTGTGTTAGCAGTCAGCTTACAATCAGAGCGATGTTTCCAGACTATGCAATGGGCTTCCTGGGGATGAAGAGGTAGCAGACTTGTTTATCTCTACTGTGAGGTGAATCCCGCTGTCAACAGCGTTGTTGTTCGTGTTGGGCGAGGGCGGGGGGCTGGGGCCCCGCTTTGTGGGAGCATCATCCTCTGCGTCAGTGTCGTCAATGAGGGGGATGTGAGGCTCTGAGTCTTCTATCCTAAACTCGGGGTGCGTCATGAAGTTGTGAATCGAACTTCTTGATTCTGGCTTTTCTAACCCTTCATACAGAGAACTACGAAATGCATTCACCACTCGAATCTGTAAACATCAGAAAACAAAAAGATGTCAATATACTACTAAGTTAAGATCGGCTCACTTATGAGTCTGAATCCACAAACAGCTAGGTATGAGTGAATCATATTTGCATGTAATGCAGTGGAACTTGCAATACACTGTAAAAAAATGAATATTTTAGTAAGACACTACAGAACGACAAAACCACATACTCTAAGAATTAAAGAGGTATAGGTTTAAAGTAATACTAAGAAAACCTCATTGTCACTGGCTAAAAATTTAATAGCCATTTTATAGGACATTTTTCCCCTAAGAAAACAAAAACAAACAAAACAAACAAAAACTTAACCATACACAAGCTTAGCTGATTTCTTTATAAATTAAAATGCATTTTGGAAAATAATTCAAATAAGTTAAAAGTCAAGCACAAAGGGTTACTGTTCATCATGCTAGGAGGTAGGGTATCACCAACTATGAAAAAGCCAAGCAAATATAGCTGAATGCCACAATGAGCTCACATCTACCCCACAACTCCCTTAATCAAAAAATAAAGACAAGACCCAAATAAATGTCTATAAAGTACCATTAAACAGCTATAAATAATTGAGTATATGCCATTTTTCTACAAAGTGTTTATATTTTTCTCTAAGTAGATTACAACATAATCATTACAGTTCTCTGGAAGAATAGAATCAAAGTAAAAATAAATTCTCTGAGATTCATGTAAGAAAAATTTCCAAGAAGATACAAATTTCAAAGTTTCCTAGTATTTCCATCTCTAAACATACAGCCCAACAATTTACTTTTCCTTTTAGAGGTCTTCTGCATAAATGAAAGGTTAATGGGCAATCAAGCTCAAAAACATTACATGGTGCTGACATTAGATCTTATTTCATTGTCATCCAGAAAAGAAAAAAAAGAATATCCAATAGTTGAGCTATTCTTACATACAGATTCAAATACAGTATTTGCTTTTGTTTTAATTCTAATAAACCTTAACAAGGAAGACACTGACAGATAAATATGCAAAAGAACACTCTGACATGCAAGGAAAAGATGTGGTCACCAAAATCATCTCATGATAATGAATATATTTCTTCATATGGACACTGAATATATTTTCATTTTTTATATATTTGGTACAGGGTCTCACTATGCAGCTTGGACTTACAGTGATCTTCCTATTTTCAGCCTCCCCAGTGCTGGAATGGCAGCATGCACCACCATGCCTGGATTCAGTGGCCGGCTCAGTGCACCCAGGAGCAGGGCTGGCACTGCATGTGGTGCCAGGGATTGAGACTTGGTCCCTGTGCTTGCCTAGGTAGGTGCTTAGTCCACTGAGCTATCTTGCTGGCCTTGACACTGAATGTATTTTTAAAATATAGTGCTGACTTAGGCTCATGGGTCTACTTCTAATCATTAATCATTATCACATCTTAAATTTGTGTTTTTTGATCTACCAATCTCCGTCTGTAAGCTGTTTCAGTTCATTTTAACTTAGCCCTATACACAGACAGCATAGCATACTGGAGGAAGAAAGAAAGGCAAAATGGATTACAGATCTGCCACTTACTAGTGAAAGAACTTGTCAGGTAGGTTTTCTCAGGTATAACACGGGAAATGACACTGGTAATCTACACTTGATAGGGCTGTTTTGGGAGATCAATTAGTATGCTACAGCAGAGTCAGAAAAGCGTCAGTGCCTACGAAAGTACCAACTCCAGTGCTTCTCAACCCTACAGTGCATATGAACTAAGGAGAATCTTGCTAAAGTACAGATTCTGATTCAGCAGGAGCCTGAGATCTTGTTTCTCTCCCAACTTCCCCAGTAATACTGGTGCTGCTGGCCTCATCCACACAGGAGGCAGCAAGCAGCATGTCTCTGTGCTGTCTGGCTACTTTATTATGTGCTATTACTTAATCCTGTTTTATTTGTGCTTGCATTTTGGTCCCTTAATACAAACTAAGAGCAGCAAATAGATTTTCAACGTATTACCCTTGTTCCTGTCCCCTTTATTAAGATGTGACGTCTTTAACACATGGAAATAAATAATGCTTGCTAACTATTCTGTTAAATTCATTTAATGTTCTACTATGAAATCTTACAATTTACATTTTATACTTTAAAAATTTTTTTCAAGTTTAGGACAGGGTGTATAGGGTTTCACTGTGTAGATCAGACTCCTAGTGATCAACCTGTTTATAGCCTCCTAAATTCTGGGATTACAGACACGTGCCACCACACCCAGTCTCAACTGCCATCTCAGGTGGAGCAGGCATGGCAGGCCTGAGGATCGAACTCCTGGCCCCTGCATCTGCCTACGCAGTCACTTTAACTCGCTGAGCTATTTGGCCGGCCCTTACGTTTTATACTTGTGATACTTTAGTACCTTAGCTATCTTATACTTTAAAAGCAAGAAATAACTTCTCTTAAAAAAAAAATCTGTGCCAATATAACCAGAAGGAATGAAATCAAACAAATAAGACTAGCCCACAAACTCAATGGGTAAATAACTGATTAAGATGACCAAGAATTTTTTAGAAATTTGAGTAGCATGGAGGTACTCCTGTCAGTCATGACAGAAATATGGTTTTCTTTCTTTTTTTTTTTTTTTTTTTTTTTGTCTTTCTATATAAATCACCCTAGGGGAGATATAAATCCATTTACTGAATATATTAAATCTGGAAAAAGCCTAGAATTCAGAAGAAACGTATGGGCTTAAGATGAGACTACAATAAAAAATACAATATAAAGAATGAACAGGTAAGGCCTGGCCAAATAGCTCAGTGGATTACAGCACCTGCAAGCAGGAGCAGGGGCTGGGGATTTGATCCCTGGGCCTGCTGTGCCAGACCCACCCCTGAGGCACTGAGACTAGCAATTGAGCAATTGAGACTGTGCACACCTGTAATCACAGCTCTTGGGAGGCTGTAAACAAGGATCACTAGGAGTCCAATTTAGTAGTGAGACTCTGAACACTGTAGACCCTTCCTTAAAATACAAAAACCAAAACAAAACAAAACAAAAAAGCAGATAAGAGCAGCAGGTGTATGTGTACACAGATTTAAACATATACTGTGGCAGGTATTTTGTTAACAGTGGCAGAAAGCTGCCTGCAAACTGAGCTAACATACTTGCACTGACCTTATCGACTATATGTAAAATTCTTCTAGTCACTCTGAGAAAAAGAATTTTGTGCATGGCATTTCATGTTGGTAAGAACAATTCAATTTAACCATAGATTTCAAAAGTAATCTTAACTTCCCATTTTGACTAGCTAAGCTTCACTACTTAAGCCAGTTTTTAATTTCATACCTAAAATTGACTGAGACCTAGATGCACAAGATTATACCTTCTGAAATTATAAGAAAAATTCCTATGTTCAGGAAAATTTTAATTGGGTAAATTATTCAACAATGGAAAAGACAGTACAAATGAAGTGATTACCATAATCATAAATTTTAAGACATTTAAAATGATTATAAAATAGTATATTAAATATAAGTAACAAATTAAAACATCATGCAAAACCACCTATTTTTCTAAATGCCTTCCTAAATCTTGCTAGTAGAGATTAACAACATTGCTGCCTGGAACATGGTATGTAAGGAAACAGTTGTAAGATAGTACTATATAATCAGAAGCCAATACAATCTTATCTTCTGCAACAGATTGCCTATTTCTAAAATTTGTATTCATCATTATTTTCACTACAGGGACTAACCTAAAAAATTAAAATGCTACTGTAAAAGATTCTTTTCAACAAAAAAGAAAATTCTAGCCTATTTTCCAAAGCTGAGGCTAGCACACTGAATTTCTTTAGGGGAGATTCACTTGTGTAAATGTGAACTGTTATACTAATTATCTGGAATAGGGGTAGAATCTTTTTCTATAAAGAACTAGATAGTAAACAATGATTTTTTTAAGGTAGAAGGTCTCTGTCATAACCATTCAACTTGCCCTTGTAGTACAAGAACTATTATAATACATACTGAATATGGCTTCATTCTAGCAAAATTTTAAAATATGAAACAGAACAGATTTGGCTTGGAGGCATCTATGGACCCTTTACCTCCAAGTTAAACCTTCTCTCAATTTCTTCTTTCTAGGAAGTATAGCTCTTTGCTCAGCATAAGCACTTAGCAATGATGAAGAGCTGGTAAGATTCATAAAACATCTACAGATAAATTACTACAGATTGTAAAGAGTAATAATCTTACTAATAAATGAGAGCTGCGGTGATACACATTTGTAATCCCAGCACTTGAGAGGGTGAGGCAGGAGAATCACTGCGAGTTCAAGGCCAGCCTGAACTGCACAATGAGACCCTGTCTCATAAAGAGAAAAAAAATAAAAGGGGAGGACAACAGATAATCTCTCCAGAGAAGTTTTAAGTGTTTGACAAAGCTGACATGGATTATTACTATATCTATTTAACAAAGCAAAGAAATACGACATTTATAGATATTTCTAAGCTATGAGCATAGAAACAGAAAATTAAGACCTTCATCAAGCGTACTAAAACTACTAATTATATCTTCAAGGTTTTTGTATCTTAATTCCATATACTGGCCATAGTACCTAAGAAAGCAGGTTTTAGAGAAATTGATGGTAAAAACCAGTATAATTATAGCAACTGTTACTGCACAATGATAACCTCATTAGCAAGATACGATCTGGTCCCTGAATACCTCATGTTGTAAGAACATAGGGTATGCAATAAAGTAGGAAACATCTCAAACCTTGATGAAGCCATAGCTACAATTTTTCCTTTGTTGCTTTTGAAGTATAACACCACTCCCCTGGCCACTTGGATCTAACAACTCAGAGGTTCCACACATAGTTGAGCATCTGAAAAAGCCTGGTGTATTCGTGAGTATCTTAAAACATGAGTCTGTAATTGGTATGATATTTAACAAAGAAGCTGGGACAAATTAGGCTGAGAAATATAGTTAACTACAGTGTTACGTGATACCCTTTCAAATTACAAAAATGGTCAATTATTTAAAGTAATGCTGAAGTAAAAATGAATTAAATATATACCACCCACAAGATAAATTTGTCAAAAAAGTTTAACATTAAACTAATTCGTGGGAAACAATCAGATAAACCTAGGATATAAGGCACTTCATAATACTAGTAGCTGAGTCTTCAAAAAAATTCACGCCATAAAAGAATAAAGGCAGGAAACAATTCAGTTTGGAGTCTAAAGAACAGCAATACACATTGCTGCTGATTCTCCTGTGGATCCTGCATCAAAGCCATAAAAGACATCAGAAAACTGAAGAAATTTAAATATGGGTGGATTAAACATAGTATTAGTGTTAAATTATTTTGAATGTTAATATAGTACATATTATAAGACTTGCATTAATATATCAACTCATCTACACATTTGAAATTTTTCAAATTTAATATTTGGGGCAGGGGAAGGAAGTCTTTTAGGATAAAGTCCTAGTTTGGGCCCCCACAGACAGAAGATTATCTTCCATTCTAAGCTTCAACAACTTCCTATGGTTTAGTATTACTTGTTTAGTACCAAATGATTATCACTGAAGGTTGTGCTCCTCAATTACCAAATTCTATCAAGAATCAACTTGGAGTAGTCATCACCTTCACATAATTTTTCTTGAGTTCTCAGTGTACTTTAAGGCCCCTGCCATAATATTCTGTGTTTCCCTATCACAGAAATTTCTACGTATTTCCCTCATTAGACAATATAATCATATGCCTTGACATAGAAGAGTATGCTTTCCATAAATGTTTGTGGAATATTTATCATCCAGAGCTGGGTGAGAAGAAGCCCCAGAAACCCCTCAAGACTGAAATCTCAGGTAAGAGGGAGGAAAGGATGTAAATGACATTTATTGTACCAAGCACAAAGCAGGCAACTTATCAACATTCCATTAATGTAGGTAATTTAAAAGGGAGCTTCCCACTTGTGCAGGTGCGTATAGTATTCAAATGTTTTAAGGTCAGTGTTCCAGAGCACACATTTGCTCTTTGCTTTGCATCATGCATCAACTCACATATTTATATTCAAAGTCCATACTCTCAACTGCAAAGTGGGAATGGATCTTAATTTGCCTGCTTTTACAACACTGTTAAAAATATCAAACAAAAATTACACTAGCAAACAGTGATCTAATATGCAGAGTAAATAGTCTGCACTGTTTTCTCCCTTAATTTACCCTCTCTCCAGCTTTTTGTCAAGGCTTCTCCAGTCCTTTTTTTTTTTTTTTTTGGCAGAACCAGGGATTGAATGCAGACCCTTGTGCTTGCCAGGGAAGTGCTTATTCTACTGATAAATCTTCCTGGTCCCCTCGCCGACTTTTTTTTGCTTCTCCATTCCTTAACTGGCTGGAGATTAAATGAAGACATGCCTCTGCCCAAAACAACCTCACAAGTGTCAGCAATTTCAGGGACGGAGTTGGGTTTCTTCTTTTAGTTCCCTATACACTGAAAATCCATGTGAAATCAGAAGACACTAATTTACATTCTGACCAAAAACAATAAGACTTTTAGGAATTTGCCATTTACTGAAAATTTGAAAGGGAATTTGTTCCTCTACTAAAGTAACGGACCTTTCCACATGGAATGGTTCAATAATTAACCAACTATATACTTCACCTGCTTCTTTTAAGACATGTTTTCTGGCTGTAATGTAGCTTTAAATTTATTACACAAGTGGGAGGAGATGGACCCCAAATTACAAATATCACAAAAGTCAAATAAAGCTTACACAAAGCAAGGCAAACAAAATTTAGGTTAAGAAGGCAAGCAATTAGCTATTCTGAGAACTGTTCTTCGGGTAACTAAGTTTCCAAGCTGACAAAAGTTGAAATGCTAAATTCCTTTTTTAGCTTTAAAATGCAACTTCCTGATTCTGTTACATTAGTTTTGTATCACATACTTCTAGGAACCATGCAGGATGGACATGTTGAAGGCATATACTCAAAAATTTATAGTAGTTTCACAAATTCTAAGCAATAATTTATTCCCCATATAACTCTAACAGGTAACACAGAGACAAGCTCACAGATTTCATATCTAATCTTTGGTTGCAATTGTTCCTTCAGTTATCTAGCCCTCTAATAAAACAACAACAACGACAACACTTTGAGGTCTCAATCCACTTTACAAAAAGAAAGCTTTATGAAAAGCCTGAACAATGAATTTAAACATTAAGGAGAAAATGAGAAACGTTAGGTGTGTGAAGTAGGAAATGTTAATTTCATGCACTTAGGAACACACACTCACACCCCACAGTAGTAGAAGCAGTAGAAGAGGAAAACACTACATGTGTAGGGGTAGAAATATTTGTTACATCATGATGCTGGCTGGCGATGGAGGGCTGCCTCCTTAGAGCCCCCTGAATGGAACTTCCACTCTGGAAAGCATTCACTACATCCATCTGCAAGGAATCAGAGATTGTGACAGCTTGCTCGGCAAGAGAAAGAACAAGAGAAAGGACCATTCCATCTATCAATATATAAAAAGTAAAGAAAAAAAGGCACTTTTTACAGAGCAGATAAATAGGTAAGAGTAGCATTTTGAGATGGGGGAGAAAAATAAAAGCTAGGAAAAAAGGAGCTTAGGGGCATATAAGACACATTCTTCCATAATAAAAGTTTCACTCATTCCAGCCACCAATAGTATTTTTCAAAAGAATTAATTTTGTGGGTTGAGGAGGCTAGAAAGGAAGTTAAGGAGCACACATGAACCTCCTCCCAGGTCAAAAAGCCCTTGCTCCCATCATCTCTCCTACCTCTCTACCAGGCCCATACCTGAGTTTGGATTCTGTTCAGACCTCTAAACCACAAGATCTGGCCACGACGTAACTCCCTTTCAGCATGATCTATTTCTTCGACATCCTCTGCTAATTCTTCCTCAGGTATTTCTTCCTTTTGTGTTCCATGGCCAGCTTCTTTCAGGAATTTTAAACGGCTAGTTGGAATTGTTGAAATAAGCTATAACACAGGGGAAAAACCTTAGAACTAAATCATACCAATCAATCAATGTATAGTTACACTGATCAATTTTATAGAAAAGATATAAAAATTATAAGAACATCCAACTATGTTTACCAATGAGCAACAAAATCTGTTGATCAGGCATCATCCCCACAACCAAAAATATTCTTTTTAATTACAAAGATTTAGGTTTGAAGGAAAAAAAGATTATTTGAATATGAATTAACTCAATTACATTTTTTCATATTTTAGTTTAGACATTTACACAGGAAATTGTACAACCATACTTTAAAACATATTGTTTACTTAAAATTGTTAATTATATTTACTTCAAATAAAATGAAAATATGAATTAGTCTTACTGGATGCAAAACACATTTTTAGTGCTGTAAGAATTCAATGGGAAAAATACCAAAATCCAGAAATTCATCAAGGTTATACTAAAAAGTTTTATCAAATATATTTGTATAAAATACAACTATTTAAAACTGAACTAACTCTGATTTGTAGTAGCCAAACAGTAACAGTACCTCAGAAAAAAAAGGATACAAGAAACTCCAACCATATGTATTAGCTTTCAGTATTAACAGCCACCCCTATGCAAGTCAAATGTATCAGGGAGAGACAAGCAAGCAGCCAGAAACAGAACAGCTTAGAAAACATCTCATACAACCACCTCATTTCACAGAGGCAAAGAAGCTGGGAGATGTATAGAGTAGCTAAGCCTCCAGGGGTCCTGGCCACAGAAGCCACTGGTGCTTTTTTTTTTTACCATGACATACTTAAAATCAATAGACAAGTTAAGTCTTTTCTGTACGTATGTTTTATTGCATTTCCTCTTCCTGAAATTAGCCAGAATTGCTGGAGGTTGTAAGGTTATGTTGTGCCTATCAGAGAATATGATGAAATAATTAGAATTGTAGTATAAAAGAATTATGGACCAAGTAGGGATCCCACTTTAAAGAAGATCTCTGCTAATACAATTCTCCAAATGAGTAAGAGAAACTTAGAATCTAGAAACACAAGAAAAATTTAAGATAAAATGGCATACAGAGCTAAATCTAAGTAAAAACTCAAAGTTTGGTTTGATTTGTAGAATCACAAAAATTTGCTTACATAAGTTATATAACATTGCTATCCTGCAATTATGAAACATTAATACAGATCCTCTATTGGTTAGTTTGCTAGTAATGACAACAGGCTAAAAGTAAAAAGCACACAAAGTCACTCACTACAATTCCTCCTTAAAAAGAACGATGTGCACTTGCAAGTAAGCAAAGAGGAGGAGTATATCATTCTCCAGGCACTATGTGCTATAAATACACTGCTACAGATATTTAGTCCAATCAATCTAACATGCCGTTTAGTAGCCCCTACATTCCAGATATTATTTTTATTATATTCAAAAAGTGTAGAAACAGAGTAAAAGATATTTAGTATTCCAATCAATTATAAAAATATCACTTTTATTAAGTGCTGCAAAATTTCTACAAAATTTTGTCTTACATAATGGTACAGATAGTACAATTAATGTGTGTATGTGTGTACACACATATACATAGACCCACTTCCCTAGATTGCATTCCTTAACACAATTATTTAGAATCAAGTAAAAGAAAATACACACTCAAAATTTTCAATTGCATTCAATCACCTTAGGTTTTAAGGAAAAAATGATGAGATTTTTACCTGGCCCCAGAGTAATGTCCCCATTCCTAGGAATATTGACCATAGCCACTGTTCTACTGAAAGCTCTGAACAACTGAAAGGCTTTCCACCAAACTGCACAATTATTATCTGGAGGAATAATTGAAAGTAAATTTATTTAACTCTTAAATTTTAAAATTCAGATTCTTAATATGAACATTATTTTAAACCTCAGCTGAAAAATAAAGACAACTAAAATTCAAAGTTAAACCTTTGTTTGCCCAAAATTTCAAATGCATGTATTTTTAATGTTTAAATTATGCTTGCTAAATTGAAATAATTACAATGATCAAGAAGGATAATTTAATGCAATTTAATCTCCTCCAATACTATACTCTTCTGTAGTTTATTTCACTACTTGATTAATTTATGCCTTTTACACAAGACAGTTTAGTTCTAGAAAAGTTCAATTATTATATATGAAAAAAATGGACAGAACACTCCATCCTTTTCCCTTCCATAGACCTATTAATTCTCTGATTTAGCTGCTAAGAAATTATGAATGGAAAGCAACTTGCAAAGTTCTATGAAATATACACCAATTCAGGTATGCCCTTACAAGTTTGCTTTCCCTTAGAGAGTAAAATACAATAAAGTATTTAAGTAAATTGATAATATAGTACCTATGCTTCCCTCATTATTCTAAATGTTCTAAAACAATGTATATAAAACTATTAAGAGTGACAAAATTATGCACTCTATTGTTTGTCTGACAACTCTCTTCAATATGGCACTTAAGTAGCTACCAAACTGGAATTAAAAAGAGTAATTTTGATAAAAGCGATTAACATTTTAACTCTTTAGAAGTTACAAATTCCATGTTTTGCACTGTATTTTTTTTTTTTTTTTTTGATGTATTAGGACAGAGTTTATAGGGTCTACAAGGATTCACTATGTAGATCAGATTTGTAGTGATTCTCCTATTTTCAGCCTCCCAAACTCTGGGATTATAGGCACATACCACCACACCCAGTCTCAGCTGCCCTCTCAGTGCACCCCAGGAGAATTAAACCCTGGCCACTGTGCTCTGGTTAAGCAGGTGCTTTACTGTGCTGAACTATCTGGTTGGCCCCTGCTTTGTATGTGATATTGCCACTGTTTTTTAAAGTTAAGATTATTTGTATACTAAGTGATTTGACAATCATGTCCATATACCCATAAAAATATAAAACTGATAAAACGTTCTTTTGCAAACCAAAAAAATAATGAGGGTGAAAAAGTTCACCATTTATTTGTACAAATGTTCTTAGTTTTTAATTTAATTTAATTATATATTTTTTGTGGAACCAGGGATTGAACTCAGGCCCTTGTGCTTGCCAGGGAAGCGCTTATTTCACTGAGCCATGTCCCCAGGCCCCAAATGTTCTTAGTTTTTTTTTTTAAATTAAGTATCATTTGTTGGTATAAAGTATGTGGAAAGTATTAATGTGCAAAGAGAAAAATTAACAATTACGTATGGATGATTTAGTTTCATAAAAAATAATTTTCATTTTCAAATTTCAAGAAATAAAATTGTTTAGTTATAGCACTGACTTATAAGACCAACAGACCAAGTTTCTTTCAGATATGCCTTAGATCAGATCAACATGAAAAAATACACAGCATCAGGGTAACAAACGGAAGCCTCCCATTCTCACAGCTGCCTAGTAATTTCTGGAACAAGTACCTGTCTTCTCCTTTTACCCACCTGTACCACAAAGGTGCCTAAAACAATTGAGCAGAAGATGGCATTATTAAAGATTCCTTCAAATACATTTCTTTCACCATGGATTTTCCGTGCATTTATTTCATTGAAAAGTTGCATCAGCACAAACGTATTAAAAACAATAGTATAATGTTCTGAAGGAGGAGCATGCAAAGGAGCATTTCTTCCACTATCAATATCAAAAAACTTTTCTCCTGAAAGAAGGAAACATTATTTTGTAATTAACATACAAAATAATTTTAAATTTCAAGGAAATACACAATAAACCTAGGTACACTCTTTATTTGATCTGGAATAACAGCACAAAAAGAGGTGGAAAAGACCTGGTGTTATCTAATGCAACTCTCTCATTTACAGATGAGGTAACTCTTGATTATAGACAAAGCTCCCAAACTACGGTGACATATGAAAGATCTCATATCTAGGTCAGCAGCAGGGCTGAGAAGTCAAGGCACTCTGCCCACCCCTACTATCTATCATACTGCCCTCCCAAAATTGGCTAAGCACCCATGTGATAAATTGGGAATCAAGAACAGAACTCAGGCTCTAAGAATCTTTATGACCTTAAAGCATTTTTGAATGTATTCAATTTGAATAGAACCAACTAAATCTTTATTAGGCAATAAATTCTTACCAGCAAATAAGAGTGTAAAAACTACTACAAGTTGATAGAATGCATGTCCCAAAATATTCTTCATCATCGTGCGTGAGATAAGAGGTTTATTTCTGCCATAAGGTTTTCGAAGCAAGAGAGACTCAGTGGGTGGTTCCGTTGCCAGAGCCAGGGAAGCGAGTGTGTCCATTATGAGGTTTACCCATAGCATCTGCACAGCCTTAAGTGGGGAATCCTAGAAAAGATATGTTTCGTAGTGGACATTCACAACTATGCAGGGACTCAGCAATTCTTGAAATGCTGTTAGCATTTAAAAACTTGAGAACAAAACTGGTTACGCTTTTCTGTTAATGAACCTAAAATATAAAGCTTCACCTTAAATACCTAAGCACATTAAAAAGGCAAAGTATTCTTGATTTAAAATAAACACAATTTAATAAACAAATCTACACCTACTTGAGTAATACAAGCGCCTGTGAAAGCAACAATCACTGCTACAACATTAACAGTAAGTTGGAACTGCAGAAATTTTGAGATGCTGTCATACACATTTCGTCCCCACATTACTGCTTTAACAATGCTTGTGAAGTTGTCATCTGTGAGAATAATGTCAGATGCTTCCTTAGCTACATCAGTTCCAGCAATACCCTGTGGAAAAAAATTGTGAATCAGACTAAATATTTAAAATACAACTTCTACATATTCAAAAGGATAACATATAAACAAAAACTATTACACTGAAAACAGTGACAATTTATACTAAATGAAGGTAATAGTTATTTCAGGATGTCACTGAGAAAGACAGTCTGTTTTAGGACAATGAAACATGAAAAGTAAAGCATGAGAAATAAAAATGCTAGTAGGGTCAAAAAGGGAAGAATGAACAAAGACATTATGCAATTTCCTTCTAAACTCCCAAGTATATTAAAAGATTTCACTAAGACAAAATTAGAGGTAAAGGACATTTTGCAAGAAAACCTTCAACACTGACAAGCATATGACTATAACTCCACAGAGACAGCTGAATCCCAAGTCAATGGTAGCAAAGCAGACCTTTGTTTTGTTCTACAGAACCCTCTGTGAGGTTCAGGACTTTGTAGCATCAGGTAGCATGACACCATAATATTAAGTGAAATAAATCAGACAGAGCTTAAATATCACATAATTTCTCTTATATGAGATCCTAACTGCCATGTTATCTTTAATGTACTTAAAACATCTAAGCCGAACAAGTTTTCCTAACCATTCCTTATAATTTACAAATGTGACTTTATTCTCTTGTTCAAAAATCCTTAAAAAATTAAAAGGTAACTAATATACTGATTGGTATCCAAACAAAAAGTTTCATAGTCAGGTTTGGGAAACTTAAGATATAAAAAGGTTTACACAACTTTTTTATGAGCTTCTCAGGAGTATGCTACATGCATGTGTATGTCTGTACTTTATCAGAAATCAAGCTTCAGTGGTTTCAAATCCAGGCTACTAAGAACTTACTTTTCTATTTTTGAAATAAATTTTTGATGAGTTATCACTAAAAAATAGTAGTATAACTGCTCTTAAAATATTCATAACTTAAACAAACCAGCCACTCTATTATTGTGACTACACTTACCCACATTTACTTAAAAACCTAACTGTCATACACTCAAGTTATGAGAAGAAACCTTGTTAAAATGCATTCTATTTAACTATTTTCTGGTCATTGTCAGCATGAAAGTGTCAATAAAAATTCAGCTAAGTGTAACATGAATTCTTTGTTCCTAAAAGGGAATGACCCTGTTTGCCTGGAATATGAGGCAGAGCACTTAATTATTCCTTGCCCCTTTTTAGCTACTCTTCATGTCTGTAATAGTTTAACATAGCTGCTTAATAAATCTGAGACAGGTCAAGTTTCAGGTGGGCCTTGAACTCACTTTGTAGCCTAGGCTGGGCTAGAACTCACAGCAATGTTCCTGTCTCAGCCTCCCAAGTGCTAGGAATACAGGCATGCACCATTATACCTAGCCTCTTCTGTTTTTTTAAAAAAACACTACATATCAGTAATGTAAAATGTTTTCATTTGGCACATTTGTATAAGCTTATGATATCAAGGCTATTTTAATTAAAATATGTAGTACTGTTTTCAAGCCTGTGTCCTCCATAGGAAAGGTGTTAAAAGGTTTGGATGAGAGGACAGACATTTAAGTATTTTACGGAGTAGAAAGTGAAAGTAATTATTACAACTGTTCAAAGAAATCATTATTTAGCCACATTTCTTGGAAGCAACACAAGCTAGTAAATAAACTAACCAGACATAAATCCATTTAGGTGTTCTGAAACTAATCTTGAAGGAGTGTTTAAAAATCCATGAAGATTTAGCCAACAAGAACAGAGCCACCAAATAACGATGAATAAAGTAAGTTCTTACCATTGCAAAGCCAACATCTGCTTTCTTTAGTGCTGGGCCATCATTGGTGCCATCCCCAGTTACAGCCACAACCTGCCGTTGTTCTGAGACAGTGCTGTCAATTATGCCTTAAATAAAAGTAAATATTTGTGCTGTAAGAAATTTTCTTTATGAAGAGGTATTTCTACAGACTAACCCAACTAAACAGTTTTTATAGATCTGGGGTTAAAAATAGAAAATTAAACAAACAGAATGAAAACTTTTTTGTTGGGCAAGGATTAACTGTAGAAACTAAGGTTTAGGGCTGGCTCAGTGACATAAGTGCCTGCCTCACAAGTGTAAGGTCCTGAGTTTGATTGCCTCCTTACCAGAAAAAAAGAAACTAAGGTTTAATTTAGGAACAGAATCCTGTTTTCATCACTGAAGACAAATACAACTTCGGCAAGATATATACAGTTTATTAGAAAAGATGATATCCTTGACTCAGTCGATTATTCACTGTTACTGTTACTATTTAATAGCAAACACCTTGCTATACTGAGAAATTAAGAGATGACTGAAGATCTGTCTACTGACCTTTAACCAGTGTGTGCTTGTCAGTAGGAGACGACCTTGCGAGTACTCGAAGCTTTGGCCAAATTTTGTCAATCCGTTCTTGTTCAATCTATAAATTTGTATCAAAGTTAAAAATGTGCCCAAGCATAATTCCACAATTCCAAATTAGTCATTAAGCATTTTTCTCAGTGGTTCTCAAAGTAGTTCAACAGAACAATAGCATCAGAACCTCCTGAGAACTTGTTAGAAATGTAAATTATCAGGCAAGGCTTGGCTCTATCTTATCTCCAGTACTCTAGAGTGGGTCCTGGCAGTCTGCAGGTCAACAAGCTCCCAGGTGACCTTTATGGATGCTACGGGCATCATTACATGACTGTATTACATAAAAAAATAAACACACTGCTTATGGAAATGAAAAGTTTTGATAGTTCTGCATGTCCAAATCATACCAGCCTTTCCAAATTCATCTCCATTACTCTTTTACAACAGGTTGTACTGACAGAATTGGCCTGGAGGCACAGTAATTACTTTCATAAAGCATTCTAGCAAGACATACACACTCCCTCTATGGACAATTTCTTTATCACTTGTCCCTTTTATCTTTTAGAATGCTAGGCTTTCTAACAGATAAAAAGTGTGAAATGTACTTTTCCATGGATGGAACCTAAAATACAGAGCATATTCAGTATGTATTTATTGAATAAAACTCCTAAAACACTAAAAACTTTGATCAGAAATCAAAACAAAACTCCTACCTCTCCTTTTTCATTTCGTATTCTTCTGTTAAAATCTTTACCTTCTAGGCACAGAAAATCTTCCCCAGGATGTAAAATACCACACTTGGTAGCAATAGCCCGAGCAGTATTAATATTATCACCAGTGACCATCCGTACAGTGATTCCAGCCCTCTGACATTTCTTTATTGCATCTGGTACCTGGTTTATATGGGGAAACAAATCATGTTACAATAAAAAATTAGTATTTCCAAAGAAAAAATTCCACTGAACAAACATGCATTATTTCAGTCCCATAATAATTTCATCTGAAAATATTCAGTATTATTCCCAATAATCATCTTTCCTATTCCACTTTCAGAATCTTCATTTTTGGTAATTTTATATCCTACTTAATGTGTTTGCACTCCTCACTGAAAGTTTTTTAAACCACTGTTTCTCCCTAGTAACCATCAGGCAATTTTTACTAAATGGCGTTCTAATAATTTTCAAGTCTACATCTTTCCTTCATCTCACTGTGAGAGTAATCAATTCATAGTTTCACCTGAATAGTGCTATCATTTGCTGGTCTTAAAAGGAGACCATCAGGACATCTAACAAAAACCTAAGAGGCATCTATATCTCTTCTTTCTTTACCCATCTTTATGGACTGCTCTATAGATTCAACCTCAGACTTCCCCTGTGCCATGTGCCATATCCCTACTTATTGTCTGAGCATTTGGAATGGCTTTTAAATTGGTATCCCTACCTTTATGTTGTTCCTTCTTTAAAGCATCTGATATACTTTATGGTAGAGTTCTTTATTAATACATCAATACACTTTCTTAAAAATACATGATGATTCCTCAGCTGTTACACATAAACCACAAAGTTAGTATAATAGAGTATCACAATTCAGCCTCAGAATACTTTTCTAGATTTATCTAAAAAATATTCTGCTACACACAAGTTGGTAAATGGAAGTCTACATAACTGGCCTTGTGTTTCTACTATTAAAGTTTGTTTTACCCACAAATCCTTTCTTGTTCTTCTTGAACTAGAAAATCTATACTGATTCTACTATAGCAGATTCTGTAAATTCAAATGGCTCTAGGGCCATCAGGTAACATAAAGGACAAAAACGTGCTGAAAATGCCAAACCCAGGATACATGCTTAATGAAAAGAATTATTCAGCTTTAGCCTATTTTGTAGAGGAAATGAGAACCCAATGTTAATAAAACTTAAGATTTCAAAATTAAAACGAACTCTTAATTTGTGTGTGCTCTATCAGCACTTAATATTACATACACACAGACACACAGACATACACACAGCTCAAATAGGCCTATAGGCTGCCTGTTTGTGACTTCTAAGTCCAGATTAAACATAATTTCTCTGGAGCCTCCTTATCCTACCTATGCAGACAAAGCTGTGTCTTTACCTTACTATCACACACTTCTATTACAGTTCATTATAAAGATCTTTACTTGAATCTACTTTGAGTCAATGAACTTCTCGAAGGTAGAGCCTTTATCTTTGTAGTACCAATACCTGGTATAATTTCTTTCACTTATGTAACAAGTGCCTGACACATAACCATAGCCCAGTACTGACTGAATTACCAAACTTTGGAGAAATAGTCATCAAAGGGGCATTTTTCAAAGAGGAAAACTAATCTAGATCAGATAACATGGGTATAATTTTTTATGTACATAATGTAATTACTATAACTTACATATGTATCTGTAAGTTTAAAAAAATTATAAAGTATTTCTGTCAACTCTTCCTCATCCTAATCATTAGAGAGGGAAATTGCCTGCAGTCATGCAAACTAATATTTACTGAATGCCAGGTACTGTGCTAGGTCCTAGTGATAGAGTAGTGTGTTAAAAGATGGAGCCCACTTGGGTTATTATTTTTTAAAAAATTATTTGATTTTGAAACCACCAGTCAAATATATAAATGCAACTTATCTCCTGGTATCTCATTTAAGATAAAATGGTATGTTCAATTTGTACACTTAAGTCGTCACTGACTAGGTAGAACCTAGGGGAAGTAATGAATATAAGGAAGAAACTCTTCAACTATGTGACAACAGTATTGAAGGACAGAAGAGAAGGTTGATTATCATAGGTTTGGGGAGCTAGGGGAAAGGGAGAAATGTTCTCAAAGGATACAATGTTAAAAGCAATAAAAAGTATGTATTTTTTTAAACATCCAGATAAGAAAGAAAGAATAGACAAGTGACTGCCTGGGGCTGGAGTGCAGGGTAAGAGAGAAACAGAATGTTTACTAAAGAAAATGGAGTTTCTTTTTTGGGAGATGATAATATTCGAACACTAATTATAGTGATGGCTGCACAACTGAGCAATACTAAGAACCACTGGAAAAACTTCAAAGGGGTTTTGTATGATATGTAAATAATACTTTAGCAAAAATGTATAAAAATGGTGAAAGTGTTAATTACCATCAAATACTTCTAACTTACAATTTACAAACTACCTGCACTTTTTCCTAATCAGGAACTAAAGCAAAGCTGTGTCTTGTCTAGCCTTATGTGCATGAACAGTGAAACTAAATTTGTTCTAGGTATCTAATTATCCAAGATTCCATATGCTAAAACTACACAACCTGGAAAATCCATACTTGCAAAGTGGTTTCAAACTACACTGTCTCAGGATAAAAGAACTCCTACCTCATTTCGTGATACTGAAAAAAAATAAATAAGGGAACCACTTAACATTTTAGAAACAAAACTCTCCTGCAACTGAAATGTCAAAGGCATGGTAATAGACTACACTTGCCAAGACACAAACTTGTAGATGTCCTAATATATTAATATTCAAACTTAAGTCAACACATAACACTTTAAATTATCTTGAGAGCAAATCCTAGCAAATTATCTAGTTGGAGACTTCCTAAGTATTTGAAATTCCACAAGTGGAATGAAATTTATCTTCATCTTTCAAAAGTTTCTTTTGATTTTCTTATGATACTGGTAATATCTACTACCACCCACCGAGATAATCTTCCTTTGTAACTTCTAATTGGTGATATTGCAACCTTATTGCCCTCTTCCCCTGGTTACACACTTCACTATCCCCAGAATTCTTTGTGGCTCTAAAGTCCAAATGCCCACTTGATACATTTGGCTGTCTCAGATACATCATTAGTATCAAATACAGTATACCCAGGCCCAGCAAATTCATTCTTGCTGGACTATTTCTATTTACTTTGAAATCAACCTTTTTTCATCTTCTCTGCCACACATGTAGTTCAAGTCATGAACTCATACTTCTGAAAGACTCAACAGTCTTACTGCTTCCCTGCTTCTTTTTTTATCTTACAGTACTCAAAAAGGCATTCTACCTAGGGATGGTGGCAATGGGAGGGCCTATGTTCAATGTACAATCCTTTCTGCCCCTAAAGGGAGCCTTAGTAAGTCGTGTTATTTACCAAACTAAATGTCAGAATTTAGAAGCATAAGGCCTAGAAAGGTTGGCAATCATATCTCCTCTTTCTACAATCACAGTCACACTGGCTTCCTTCGTATATTTAAAATAGCTCAATACTTTTTCTCACCTTTGGGTCCCTGCATTTTTTGTTTGCTTGGAATGCTCTTTTTGAAGCTATTTATATGTCTGGCTCGTTATGAGAGCCATTAGATCTCATCTCATCTTATGTCTCTTGTTACCTTATTTTGTCAGACTGTTTATATCCTTTATAGCCCTTAACAGATTTTACATTCTCACTCATCTTCAGAAACCCTGCATCCCATATGACATTCAGAACAGAAGGCCTGTAAGAGTAGGGACCAGTCATAGTCCCCTCAAATTTTGTTTTCCTCCTGAGGCATATTGTTCATGTACCTTAGCTCTCTACCTATTTAGTTTCCTCCTCTAAAATATATATGTTATAACCACTATATATTTCCAGTTCTCAAAATAGTGCCTGGTACTACATATTAAGTGTTCAGTCAGTTGATCAAGTCATAGAACAAAAGCAATTTGTGTACTGTGCCTTTACTTATGTCGTTCGTCAGTTAGCTGGTATCTTCCTTTAAGATCCTTTAAGACTCAGCAAAAAGACACTATTACTTTAGACTAGGTTGAGAGGTCAAGCCCTTTGCTCATATGATCTCTATACAGCCAGCAGTGTACTACCACCCTGGGTTATAATAGGTTTATACATTCTCACTCAAAACTATGGCGTCTCTGAGGTCAGCAACCAGATCTCTCAACTCTCTATTATGTTTCTAGTACCTAGGATAGTACCTGGCACACATCGATTATCCTACCAAAAAAAATGATTAAGAAACCACCAAAGTTTAGAACTTCTTACCATTCAATATCTGTAGCTAGCCACACAGCTACAGATAAATGAAATAAAAAGATTCAGTTTTTCAACTGTGCAAGGACACTTCAAGAACTGAGCCAGTCGATACTACACCAAGCAATACACAGATCATTATCATTACAGAAAGCTCTACTAGAGTGCTGGTCTAGAGACTGAAAACATTAATTTAATGGTATATATTATTGATTTAAAATAAGTATTAACCTAAAAGTCTACCTAGTTTAAGATACTGCTAGATTATGATACTAGAAACACAGATTTTGGAAGAATCTAATTAAATATTATTAAAAAGCAGCATGGACATCATAAATACTATTATTTCACTCACTTTGGGTTGATATATATCTATATCTATATCTATAGATATAGATATAGATATATATAAAATAAAATCACAAACAAAAAGCTTGCTAAGAAGCTGGTTACAATTAATGTCTAGGTCCTCCTAGCTATCTATGAGATTCTGCACATGCAGAACACAGAATGTTTCACCACCTCAGGTCTCACAGGGTCTTCAATCCCCACAACAGCAATGCACGTAAGGCCGGTGACAATATCATTTTCATTATCCCATTCTGGCTCTGGTTCTCCTGCTGGGAAATCTCTGAATGCAAGACATATGGTTCTCAAGCCTTCTGATGCCATCGGTTCAATCACAGTTTTTACAATATCATCACGGTCCCTTGGTCTGAATACTTTTGCCTCACCATTAGCACTCAAGATTTTGAAACACCTAAAAGGAAATGTTGAATCCAAACATCAATAATTAATAAAAATAATGGTCAATGCCAATTAAGTGAACAGGAAGTGCAAGAAATCATGGGATCTGATATCTGGAATGTCAAGAATTACATATGCTGCATTTTAGCAGATTAAAACCAGATTTACTTTTCTTTCTCTTCTTTATAGTAGTTTTAATCTGTATGGTTCTCATTTGATGATAGTTCTTTTGGCAGTTACTATACTTTCTAAACCTTTTGTTTTGGAATATACTTTTAAATTTTCACAAAAAACTTCAAGGAGAATAAACTATTCTAAATGGCCATATGGCCATTTCTGACACAAAATTAGATGTTGATTTTATTTAACAGAAAAATAACACTCTTTAAAGCAACAGGCCAAGTTCAATTAGACCTTTACCTGAGAGGTTATTTCATCACTTATATTACTTTAACCATCAAAAAAAAAAAAAAAACCAAACAAAACCAAATAAAATCCCCAACCAACCCTAGCATTCTAAGTGATAAGGTAATACCCAAGTATTTTTATTTTCAGTGAAACTAACTACAACCTTTTAAGCTGTAAAATCACACTATCTCTCTATATTTCTCTCTTTGGGTGATGTCTCTTACTCCTGCTTCTATGGAAGTGTGTCCCAAGTCCACACACTGTTTTGATTGCTTTTTAAACTTTCCATTATCGATGGAGTTTTTGCCTGTAAGTTGTACCAGTACCTTACCTTAATGCTTTAGAGACGGAAGTCACCTTTCACTGCCTGTGGGGATATTATTATCCCAATCTGACATAAGTCTAAAATTTCACCTGAATACCTATTTCCTCATCTGTCTAGGTAAGATCAGCTCCTAATATCTTTCTGTTCTACACAATGTCCTGGATATGCCACTCCTTCTTATTCCTTTTTGGATTGTTTTTACAGATATGGTGATATAATGGCAATAACCCTTTCACTGGTATCTATCTTAAGTTTATTGTTTTCATCAACCCACCTCATTCTCTACACAAGAATTATTTTCAGTCACAGCTTTGAAGATTTTACTACCTGATGAAAGAAAAACTTCATTGGACTACATAGCCTATTTAACTCTTAATTGTTCAGCCTAATATTTCAAATTTCTAAAACATATTACTGTGGGAACTCTGTATTTACTATACATCAAGCTCTGTATTAGACATTTTTTTTTTTTTTTTTTTTTTTGTCTTTTTTGAGACAGGGTCTCACTGTGCAGTTCAGGCTGGCCTTAAGCTCACTTTGTAGCTCAGGCTGGTCTCGAACTCACAACAATCCTCCTGCCTCAGCCTCCCTAGTGCTGGGATTACAGGCATGCGCCACCACGCCCGGCTGTATTAGACATTTAAATGTATAAGTTTCCTGTTGCAGAGTTGGTGGGTATCAACCAGTTTGCCAATGAAGGAAAATGGAAAATAAAAAAATCTGCCTCAACTCTCAAAACTAATTATTTGCAGAGGAAGAATGAAATCATAGTTGGTTTGATTAAAACACTTCTCTACCAAGTGATCAAGGGATGAGCCAGATTTCTAGACTTCCATACTGAAAAGAGCCACGTGTGCTATGTAGAAAAAGCTCTATGTGGCCAAACCAGCCTCTCACTACTCAGATTAACTTCAACTAGTTAAGTTAACCCACAAAATGACCTGTATATTCTTTCCTTGTTGTGGCTTCCTTTATTTTCATATTCTCATTTTATACTTAAACCCACTTTATACAACAAGTGCCTCAGTACTCTGTATTCACTCATCACAGATGCCTTTTCAGTTATTTTTTATGTACTTGTTGCTTAAACCTGTTAAGGCTACAATCCAACACACGCATTAAGGTAACACTAGATTATAACTCACATATACACAAGTATAAATATTTTAAATGTTGTTTTTCAAATGAACTCCAAATTTCCAAAAATTTTCTTGATGCTTAATAATTCTCTACTAGAATTAAAGAAACCAAAAATTTCAACACCTGTGATAATAGATAAAATATTAGGAAAATCATGTACAAATGAAATGCCAAAATTGAGGTTATTGGCTTATGAAAAACAGTAAGAAATATCACTATACAAAATAAAAGGTAATACTTGAATATCACATTGTAGGAGATAAATGTGGTAAATCTCACTTTGATATAAAGGCAAATTTATATGAAATCAAACTTGATATGACTTTATAACATCAACAAAACCAAACATCAATGTTTACTTCTTTAAATCTACCTGACTGAAAATAAATAAATAGATCAATCTGCCAGACTGAATGCAATGAGATTATTTTCCTATGTAAAATACTAAGATGTAAGATGAACTAAAGTATGAAAATTGGAGAACACTATCGACAAGGTATTTGGCTACAATATAAAATACTTAAAAGTTCTGCAGTCCTATCAAATGACACACACTTAAAAAAAAAACCACATAAAACCAACACAGAAGGCAGTCCATGAAGCAGTGACAATCAGCAGGTTATTCAATTAAGCATTTTACTCTTACTTTTTCAAAATGATCTCAGAGGCACCCTTGCTGAATATTCGATAGCTTCCATCTGAATTTTTTAGGACAGTACTCATGGACTTCCGGACAGAATTGAAGGTATAGACTTTGTATAGTGCTTCTTCTGGTATTTCATTTCTAACATCCTGGTAGTCCCGTTTTAAATCCAAAAGAAATCCCAACAAGGCACATTCAGTTTTATTACCAACATGACGAGGTAATCCACCCTCTTTCTCTGGTGGCTGTAAGAGAAGAAAAGCTTTCAAATCTAGTACCATAGTTGCCTCCCTATGAAAGTTTTATAATGTGAAATGAAAGTGACACTGTAAAACAATTACTATGTAGTAAATGTATACTAACACAATCATTTTACAGAGGACACAGAAAACAAAGGCAGAGAAAGGAGCTTGGGATAAAAATGACACAAATTCCAATCTTGGTCCTGCTAGTCACTAGTTGTGTGGACTCCTGGCAAGTTACCCAACTGCTGTGGTGCTTGGTTTTAGCATCTGTAAAGCAGGTGCAATCATGACCCAAGCATAATGACACAGGATGCACAAAGTTCAGAGCTGGCTTTTGAGACACTGTAGAACTTAATTTTTTTTTTTTTTTTTAGGTTTTTCTTTTCTTTTCTTTTTTTTTTTTTTTGTACACAGGGTCTCACTACGCAGCCCACATAGTGATCCTCCTGCTTTCCGCCTCCCTAGTGCTGGGATTACAGGTGCGCGCCACCACGCCCTGACTCCAATCGCTGGCTCAGCGCACCCGAAGGCGGGGCCGGCGCGGCATACAGAAGCAGAGATCGAACCCTGGGCGCTGAGCTTACTTAAGCAAGCGCTTAGTCCGCTGAGCTATACCGCCGGCCCTTCTGTAGAACTTAATTTTAACACTACTTTTCCTCTTGTTTTTATTGAGCATTTATACTAAACAATTAAAAAAAACTAATCTACCAATCTAACTTCATGGCTTTATAAAATATTATTGCCTTAGTTTCAAAAAGCTTCAAGACTTCTGTAGTGCCTGAATACTTCCCCTTACATATTCATCACAACAACATTAAAAGCAGATACACTCATTTCTATTTAATGAAGAAAACAACATTTTAGACTTAGAACTAATAAAAGACAAACTAAGCTCTGGATCAAGGTCCCCAACTTTCCAGCCCATTCACAAAATACATGTTTTGTGAATTTGTGTATGTTTTCATAACAATTAACTTGCAGTATTTTTCTTGGCTTTCATATATAAATTACAAGATATAAAGTCAAACATAAATTTTGTGCTTCCTCTTATAAGTAAGATTTGTAAAACTTGCAAAGGTGAAAATGTTTTTGTATAGGCCTGCAATTATTAGTTCCAAAAAGGCCTAAGGATAACCATATAGGTAGGAACTACTGAGAATCCATACAGAGCCTACACTAAACATACATAAAACATGGTATTTTATGCTGAAATCTGGCTTCAAATTTTTCTCTAAAGAAAGTTTTGAGAGCTGACTTCTTTTATAGCCTCGTCTTTCATAAAATGAGCTTAACAAAAATTTACAATTATGAATGTGCTCTAGTTATAAAACTTTATACACATAAGAAACTGAACTGATCAAGCAGATGATGGGGCCACAGAGAAAAGTGATTGATGATGTAGAGTGTGTCTAAGGAGGGTTACATGGAGAGAAAACATTCTCTCAGGCTTTCAGAGAGTCAATTGATCAAACAATGGCCATGACTCATCTACATGGTTGACAATGATGAAGAATCTACACACTGCTGTACAGGGCTTCAGAGTAAATCCTGAGGGGATCTGACTGACCTTGCTACATACAAAAGCTACATTTCTTGTTATACAGGTCTTGTTTTATTTTGGTCTTAACCATCCAGCAGAAAAGTATAAAAATGTGGTATTGAAAAGTAAAGCCATATTAATATTCTGAGCTGTTAAAAGGCTCAAGTCAACAACTTCTGACATTGTCAGACAGACGGATAACCCACTACTACTATGGACTACTGGATTAGATGGGATTATTTTGCTGAATTCATGCACCTATAATATTTAAATGGCAACAGAATACCCATCTCTGACAAAACTAAACAAAAAAAGGGGGTATAAATGCAGGACCATTCTGTATCTGTATGTACAAAATAGGATGGATATACAGTTACTTTCTCTTAATTCAACGAGAAGATTTGTACTAGTAGTATTTCGACAGAATATCATGTCTGCATCCTGTACTATGAATAACTACTACGAAGACAACAATTTGCAAAGTATCAGTTATCGTAACTGTCCTACTAATCTGTTTTGAAACTGTCTCATTCCTATTTGTTTCTCAATAAAAAATAATAAAGAAACTCAAAATATGCAGATATAATACTCAAAAGATACAAATGAATGTGAATATTGATCAACAGATCTTACTATAATTCAAATATATTAAAAACATACATATTACATGGTTATCTTCTAGATCTGAAGGAATACATGTAATTAAGTCATTATAGAGTCAAAATTTAATGTTTATTATATAATGAGTTATTAAAGAAAGCTTACCAATATTTTTGACGTATAAGCACAATTCACAGAAATTCCTGTCACAAGATAGGACAAAATATTTGGTGGAATAGCATCTGGTTCAGGAACCTTTTTATAATGCTTTTCATTTATGTAAGCTTGAACAACTGTCATCCTGTTCATTGTCAATGTTCCTGTCTTATCTGAACAAATAGCTGTAGCATTTCCCATGGTTTCACAAGCATCCAGATGCCTTACTAAGTTATTATCTTTCATCATTTTCTACAGTGACCAAAACAAAACAAAAACTAGAGTTAAGGTACATATCAAACCAATTACCTGATTATAGTAAAATTACATAATCAGAAAACTCCTTGCCTTATATAAAAGTACTGATTTAGTACTGTAAAAATGTTAGCATACTTTATACAAATAAGCTAGACAGTATTAACTTTTCTGTGACTAAAATCACTTTATTGAATAACAATTTAATAAGTAGAAAGACCTGTGCCTACATACAAAATTTTATGACCATGTTCTTCAGAGGAAGAGGCAAGGGTTCCCACATTTTAAGTACTGTCTATATTATAGGTACAATGATACTTACGATAGTGTAAGGTAAAGAAGTATTCTATTATGTAGAAAATAAAATTCCTATATTGACCTTCGAGGAAGAAGTAGTTTTAATTAAATAAAGAGCCTAGGAGCATGTAGTTGGTTTTAAAAAATTTTAATAGACCAAATTAATATACCACAGCCATGACTGGATAATTTTAAAATTTTATTTATTTATTTGATACAGGGCCTCACTATGCAGCATGGGCTTGTAATGATCTTTCTGTCTCAGCCTTCCCAGCACTGGGATTACAGGGGTGCATCACCACACTGGTTTCAGGGCTGGCACTGTGTGCCTGGGGTTCTCGTGCCAGCATGGCATGTGGTACCAGGGATTGAATTTAAGCCCTTGTGCTTGCCAAACAGGCTCTTAGATTGCCAAGATAGCTCCCCAATCCTGACTGGATCATTTTAATCTATTTCATATACTAGTAGATTTGATATTTTCATTTTTAGGATCAAAATATTTCTTATCAGCTTATCTCATTTACAATTGAAAAAAACCATTTCTAAAAAATTAAATTTTCACAGAGTATTTTAAAATACATTATGAATAATTCTTAATATATATGTGGAATGGTTGAAAGACTATACTATATGAGCTCTTTTACAAATTATAGTTTTGTTTTTTGTGACCACTAATATGCAAAGAGTGTAAACAACTAGTTCCTTGAAGGAAGAAAGAAATATGCAGAAGAGAAATATGTACTTCCTAAATTATTTGTGGACCTGCATATTTAAAGATGAAAAGAATGAAGCCCATAACAAAGAAAGTATAAAAGCCTGAAAAATATTACTGGATCTATAAAGACTGCTATAGGGAAAGGAACAGTAACTGGTAACATTAAGGCTAAAGAAACAAAAATTTAACATTAGCTAAAACATTTCATGTCCCATTCCAGTAACACAAATCAACCTGTTCATATATTTCTGACTGAATAAAAAATTAATGTCAATAGGAGCCGGGGAGATGGCTCAGTTCAATAAGCGCTTGCCTGGCAAGTACAAGGGCCTGAGTTCTGCCAAAAAAAAGGTTAATGCCAATAATAACTTCAAGATGAACTTATAATAGAACTAATAGAATAACTGATCAATGTGTCTAAAACATGTATTTATTCTAAGTATTTTAATACATCAAAAAAGACAAGCAGTTTCCATGTATTTTATAATTTCTTTGATATTTTACTTTTATTTTTTTAACTGAAAGATATTAAATGCCTGAAAAGAAAATAAACTCATATAGTAAGCAAAAAAAAAATTCTTATGACAGGTCTACTGTAGAATATTTTATGCATATCAGAGCAGAAACTTTGACTATGCTTTTCACTGCAAACATCATTTAAGAAGAACTGCTAATTCACATTTCAAAACTTTTGAGGCTACCATTCTTCCATTAAATATAAAATTTTACCTGCAAAACCATGTTGAAAGAAACGTCAAGTAGGATGCTTGAAAGAACCAGATGAGGCTTTAATCAAAAGAATGCCTATTTGACTATCTCCTACTAACCTTGACTGAATAAGCCAGTGAAATAGTGACTGCGAGTGGAAGGCCTTCTGGCACTGCGACCACCAAAACTGTAACTCCAATAATGAAGAACTTCACAAAGTACTGTATGTAAATTGGTGTGCACTCAGCCAGCCATGGTCTCTTCTGAACCCAGAAAGTATCAATCACAAAATATAACACTAGAATGATAACTGTGATGGCAGACATCAACAGACCTTTTAGGATAGGAAAAAAAGAAAAAAGAGAGAGCGAGAAAGAAATGCATTATTTAAGTATTCCAGACACTATCCGTTATCGTTATATGTTAAATAATAACATCATAAACTGCTGTAACTGGTTCCATGTTTATTTTAATCTCTCTGAGAACATTTTGTACCTGATTACTAGATATTGTCAGATTAGTATTTTACTTCTAGGTATATAGCCTTGACCAAAAGAACTGGGAGGAAAATATTCATAATTCTCAGGATTAATTTAGTTCTGCATTCTACTGAAGCTGAAACAAAATAATAGGCAATTGCAAAGAAATACTAAGATTAGTGTGAGCTGGTGCTTTATGTTCAATAAGTAACTTGTTTCATGCTCAAAGAGAAGCCAGCAAGGATGTGGTGGGTAGGAAGGCTTGCAATTAAATACTCAACTTTATGTTTTAATCTCTGTCTTTCTGTCTCTCTGCCTTTCTCTCTCTCTCTCTCTCTCTCTCTCTCTCTCTCTCTCTCTCTCTCTCTCTCCCTCTCCCCCCGCCTCTCTCTCTCTCTCACACACACACACACACAGAATTTGAACTGACCCTATAAGGAGTCATTATCACAATTTGGCTACACTATTAGAAGAGCAAATAGATTACTGAGAATAGAAGCAAAAATTTCCAATATACTACTGGAAATGGTAAAGAGTGAAATTCTAAGTGATTTTAATAATTACGCTGCTTTATCTGCACAGTATTCTTTCAAAAAGGTGATAATGCTGGAGGCATGCCCTTTTTTTTTTTGATCTTTTAAACAATTTTTATTTTTAAAGAGATTACAAGATAGTAATAAAACAAAAATTACAAGCGATACAGAATTTCACTTAACAAAGTAATATGAATTTCATCGTATTTGTTGTAATATGTAGTGTTATCTTCCAACCAATTATTCATATTACCAGATATATTCATGCTCTTTGGGGGTATGCTCTGCTTTTAATCCTGAAGAGTGGACCTAGTAACAGATGTCTTGTCTTCTAGTGATGATTAGGAAAACACAATTATTTTTCATAAGTAGCCAGCAAAATATGTAATACAATTTCTCTTTATAATTGGATCATCTGTACTGAATAACTCATGGCAATCCTTTGTTCTTTACTGCTGCAGAAGTTCAGAGAAGTTTAGAGTGCCTGGCCTTATAAAATGGGAAAATTCCCACCTGACCACTTATCAGTTAGCTGATAAGAGGACAACTAGCTTTAACATAAAAATAAGAGCCCAGTGATGAGTATCTACTGTAACTCAAAGAACCAGGTACATCATAATAAAAATATTTTTAACATCACTTACACTGTGTCAAAAGGTAATTTTTAAAGCAAAGAATGTTCTTAGTTTAAAGCAAAACACTTCTATATATTATACCTGCTTTCCCAATCTGAACAGCCAGTTTTGTTAGTTTTCCTTGTAAAACAGATTTTTCCTTTTTTGGCAAATTTGCTTTCTTTTTGTCTTTTTCATCACCATCTCCACCATCTTCACTCTTTAATGGCTGCATTTCCATTGCTGCACCATCTTGAGCTTTTGCTACATGTAGAGCAAATACAATGTTAAGGCCCTTTAAAGGTACATTTCACTATTAATATTCTGAAACAATTTTTAAAAATCCATTTCTTACAGACAGCAGAAAAAGTATAAGCAGTCAGCTGGCTGTGTGAGAACAAGATATAAGAATGACGGGGTCTTTAAATAAGCAGTTCTACATCATGTTTTGCAGATAACTGATGGTCAGAAGTGTACAGCATCATGTTAACCACATATGTGGATTCACAGGCTCTTCAGTGCAGGCTGAGAATGCAGTTCTGTGGGACAGTGCTTGTGCAGGATGTACAGAAGCCTGGGTTCAATCTTTAGTATCATATGAACAAATAAACAAGCAACCAAAACTCTACATAGTATGTTGTTTCTTAAGCCTTTCTGCACATTTCAAATATTTCCATATATTTTAAATATCTATCTATATCTATATCTATATAGATATATATAGATATAGATATAGATATAGATAGGGAAATATCTGAAATGTTTATGTGGGAAAGTACCTTTATATGCTTACTACCACAAATGGTTATTAAACTCTTAACACTGTAGAGATAGCATGACTAAGACACAGGTGGGAGCAGAGGTTAATCAAAGTTACAAACACTGCTGATGTTCCCTGCCATACAAATCCTAATTTTGGACAGAAATAGTATCTATTTTTGTTTATAATAAGAACAAGTTAACTGTAATGTTTATCTGACTGAACTTACCTTTGTTGCGATTCTCAATAGCTCCATCTTGTTTCTTATCTGTAGGAACAAAATGGGAATTAAAACTTTCCGAAGAAATGAATACAGCTCCGTTAAATTATGCAAAGGTAGTTCACATTTCTATAACAGAATGGTTATACAATAAGAGGGGTATGTTTGTGTGTGTGTGTGTGAAAACATCTGGCTCATAATGTCTATCAGTCCCTATGGCTTAACTTGGGAATACACTAAAATAAGCTGGGGCACTTATTTGCATTTGATTTCTCCATTAAGTTTTTATTTACTCTTATAAAAGCTGTAATAAACCTAAATATGGTACAAGACATTTTAAAACTAAATACGGACATTCACTAAGAAAGCATAAAAGGAAAAGGATAGGGAGGCAGTAATGCTATGAGATATCAAGCACATAGCAGAGCTTCTGGTGGCAGTGAGAAAGATGTGTTAAAGACAGGAAAGGCAAGTTAGTAGAATTAGAATACAGAGTAAGCCACTTGAGGTACTTCACAGGTTAACTTAGATTTACAAAACACAGAAAGATGAAATGTTGGGGCAATAAAGGAATAAAGGAAGACACAGGCCCACTGTTTGGAATAGGCAATATTTTAAAAATGATCAAACAGTAGCAGAACCATTCAGCTTGTTTTAAGTTCTTTATCAAGGAGAATTACTTTCAAGTTGGAAAATGTAGAACAAATATAGTCAGAAGGAATAGAAGCTCAGGACAGATAAGGAGATCGTAAGAGAATACCCTGCTGCTTCAAATGAGTTCAAGTTTGGAGAGACCAGATAACAATATTCCAGGCTGTGGAGGGAACTGAGACAGATTACTCTGGACTGCTTTTTGAATAGTTGCCAAAGCAGTCAAGAGAACAAAGAAAGGCTGATGGTCATTATGAAAAGAAAAGAAAAACAAAGTTAGACAAGAATTAGATGTTAATTCCTGGGAAAATGCTGGACTGGATTAAGAAAAACAGTTGTATAAGATACCAGAGGAAAAAGGTGCTTAGTGGAAATGACACTATGGGGCCAACAAGAATAAATGATGCCAATTTCTCTCCCTTATAAATAGGTCTGATGACTTTCAACTCCTTCATATTACAATGAAGCAGAGTGAAGATGGTTAGATTTGCCAGTTACTAATGCTCTAGCCTGGACCAAGTTACATAGCCTCTATAAGCTTCCTCACTTTATTCATTAAAGAAGGAGTCTTTACGGCATGTGGGAAGAAGAACCAGTGAAATGGATCATGACAGGCACGTCACAATCATTATTACTGGTTTTCCTGCTGCACTTCGTTTGATCTTAAGAGACTCCAGAGGCTCATTATGGGCTACCTTCAGGAGGGGATGAGGAAAACCTACAAATATGGGGCTTGCCACTCTCATCTGCAGTCACACTTCTCAAATACAGCTTTGATTGCAATAAGGATTTTACTATTAAATATAAAACTCAGAACAAAACAAGCTACCCATATTTTAAAAACTGCTTTAGGGAAGTGGAGCTCAGTGGCAGATCACTTGGCTGGCCCATGTAAGGAGAAGCCTACGGTCTGAATCCAGGAGAACACCACTACTGTCACCTGTGTTGCCCACATCCCCTCCAAAAAGAAAGAAAGAAAGCAATTGTATAATTACAGCAGACTAAGATTTTAGCTACTGAAAGGGTAAAATGGAATGAGTTCTGAGGTGACCCTGAATGGGAAAGAAAAGTGGCACAGCAGACACTGAGAAGCAGGATGCCTTCCAAAAGCAGCATGCCTCCCAACTAAGAGACTATGACCTGTCTCCATATGTGTGACAGAGTTCTATACAAGATCATGGTGGTTAAACTATATGGCTATGAAACTTGCCAACACAGCAGATACCCCTCCAAACAAAGAGATCTTGATAGCTAATAATGGGCTGAATACAGGACCAAGTGTAAAGGTGAAGTCCTAGTCTTGTGTTCAACAAGCCAAATTCTTAAGTACAGAATGAAATATGAGTACCAAAAAAAAAGGAAACAGATTAAAAGTTCAATGAGACCAAAATGTGATATGGCTGACAAAGAAAGCTACTACTGAAAAAAGCAAGCAAAACAAAAACACAAACCGGAAGTGAGAGTTCACTTTATTCTGCTCATTAAATGGCAGAAAAATATTAAAATAGAGTAAACAGAATAAAGGCAATGGTAATATTCAAGCACATGATGAATCTGGCTATGGCAGAGGTAACAGTACTGATTGAAGACCTTTAATGGTCTTAAGTCTAGAAGAAAAAAACTATTACTCTAAATCATAATTTTTGATCATTTTGAAAAAATTCTAATCTCCCAAAAGAATCTGTTTTCTATGTTAGTTCTCATGACTTAGTGGTTCTATTTCCAAATACCAACTCTTGGAGCAAATTTCTTACTTTTCTTTTCCTTTTTCTTCTCATCTTTCTTCTCTTCCTCTTCACCTCCAGCTCCAAGTAAAGTAAAGATAATTCCAGTTTGAGAATTTACACCTACAGCAGTCACTACCATTCTTCCAGAACCTTCCATAACATGAGTACCTACAACAGAAAACTTTGTAAAAATGACAGGTTTCTTTCCTACCACCAAATTTTAAAGTTGTTTTTGACATTCTCAATATTTAATAAAATGGTACTTAAGGTTTTAACTGTGCAATCAGATACATGTAACTGAAATATCCCTGTATCACTTACTATGCGATATTGGGAAAATTATAGCATTAATTTGTCTCCAAAATGGAGAAAGCAGTACTTATAGAAATATAGTGCACCTGACACTTTCAAACAAATATAAATATGAAGTACTTAGCTTGCTCTTTTGGATTTGCAGGAGTTCAAATAATGCTCATTAATTATAATACAAAGTATGAAGGATAGTCTCTGAGAAACAGTTTATAAAGAAATGTGTTTATAATCAAAAGAATTCCATAGCAATAAATGTTGTATTTTACACTCCCACCCCCACAGCCTCTATCTAACCCAGCTTTCATCCTAATCTACCTTGTCCCCTCATCTCTCTGCTTTTTCAGTTCACCTGGACATGTGTTTTAATAATCTTACAATGTACTTTCATTATATGCCTCTTGTAGCCCAAAACCTTCTGATTCTATATTACCTAATGGACTACAGCCAAAATCTTTTTTTTTTTTTTTTTTTGGTGGAACTGGGTCTTGAACTGGCCCTTGTGCTTGCCAGGGAAGCACTTATTCCACTGAGCCATCTCCCCAGCCCCCAAAATCTTTTTAAGATTAACCAACATTTCAGATTTTTCTCATCCACTACTCTCATATAAAATTTTGCTATTAAAAATGTAGGGAGCAGAATTCTGATTGTTGCTTACAGGGATCTTGCAAGTTGGCAGGCACTATTATTACTTTCTAGAAACTTGCCTGAGGTCATACGTCTATGAGTTGACAAGGTAAAGATTCAATCCAGTTCCATCAGAGAGCAAAGATATATTTTTCCTTTAAGAATTATAGTTTTCCAGCTTTTACATGCACATCTTCCTTACTCACCAACCCATTTAGAGTCCATTTTTTTTTTGGGAGGGGGACTAATTTTAATCAGACTTCACAACTTTCACTGAACAAATGCTCCTGTACAGTTATCACTGTATTTTATCTTTCAGTTAATTTTCCAGAAGGCGCCTACCACAATGTTATGTACCAAATCAATGCTCAAAGGCAGTTTGCTAAATAAGATGGTAACACATATGTACTTACTTCTGTACTTAACGATTTATATTTGGTTATTAATGAACAAGTAATTTATCCAGTGTGAACTTTCAGGTGTTTGATTTTCTTGCTTTTAAAAACATATATTCTGAACATTTGACTACTAGATTTATTGACAGTGAAAATGCAAAAGAAAATATTTAGTAAGTATTACATATAAAAGGCAATTTGCTTCTTCTAATGATTCTTGCTTTCTTCAGATTTCCATTTTTATGTTATGATCTTCCTTAGTAGTTAATATACACAGGCAAAGTAAATAGTTTTTGTTCAAGTCATATCCTCCCCAATAAGCGAATACTGCTTTTAAAAATCTAAATTTAAGGTGCCAAGAAAAGCAGGGAGAGATGGCATCATCAGAGTAAATTTAAAAATAAATGCATGTCATGTTGTTAGTACATTTCTGAAACATGGAAATAAGTGCAGAAAAACTTTCCTACAGCAATAAGAGACTCTACAAAGTTATTTCAGTCTCATTGCAAAAATGGAAAATTTAGAGTTCTCTTGGTACACTTCGTGCATTGGGAAGCTGAATCTACAATAAAACTAACCAGTCATCTAGGTTAAAATAGAAAAGGACTGAAGTTTAGTAGAAGGAAATCAACCTGAATTGCTAAGCACTATGTAAATACCCTAGATGTACACAAAAGTTCATGAACTCTTGAGCTATGTATACAGCAAATGCAATATAATGGGATTCTCTTCTTGCCAAATACCACAGCTCAGTTGATCTGTGCATGGGTTATAAAGTATGACTGGACACCCTTTTCTCCTTTGGAAGGATTACAGATTCTATCTGATTAACATTTCTTTGAAGCATGACGAAGAGGAAGTAAAATGGGTAATATCACTTACATATACTAACCTTGTACATATAAAGTATTTTTATTTATTAGGAATTATAAGCCAGCAATACAAAAAAGTTAAAATAGAGAATGACTATTTTAAGGTATGCAGGACATTGAAGATACACACATCTCAAGATTTTGGGGGATAATATGTAAATGTACATTACAAATGGAACTTTACCCTACTTTTAAAATTTTTTATTTTTATTTTTGGCAGACTTAGCCTACCCCGAGGGCACGGCTGGTAAGGCATGTGGTGCTGGGGATTGAACTGTGGTCCCTTGTGCCTGCCTAAGCTTGCCTAGGCAGGTGCTTTAGACTGCTGACCTATCTTGCCTGCCCCTTTCCCCTACTTTAAAGTGGTGCTTATTAAATGTATATACAGATAAATACTATGTTTTATATAGTAATCTTTTGGGTACATATACAGGTCATTTGTTGTGATTTTTTTTGCAGTTGGCTTTTTTATCACACATTTACAAATCTTGAAAAGATTCTGCTCTCATGTTGTAATCACAAGTATGATTTTGGTTTTAGTAAAATCATGTTCAACCAATATAAAGCTTACAGAAAAGGACTGAAACACCATAGCTGTCAAGTTATTACAGTTAAATTACCTGTAATCCTCTGACAATGTATGTTAGTATTCCATTGATATTGGATAACGATAACAGAAGGTATTTATTTATTTAAAAAATTTTATTTTATTTTATTGAAGAACAAATAGTAATGAGACAGTTTCAAATCAAATTAGCAGGAGAGATTCAATAATTAATACATTGCATATTGTTTTTGTAGTAGTTTTTTGTTGTACAAGGTGTGCGCATTCTTGATATTCTACTTACAAACACCAGTAGAGCAGATGTCTCTAATTCATGAATTAGGAGAATGTAGCTGTATACTTATCTTATTTTTTAAAGCTGAATTATAGTACAGTTTCAATAATTAATACTTTTGCTTTGTTATCTTCCTAGTGGTTGTCCATAGTATAAGAAGCTGACAGAATATCCTGTCCAAACACTATTAGTACAAATCTTGCTTCTCATAGAATTATACAGAGGAACTGCATATTTATCCAGAAGATAAGTATTTGGCTTCTCCCCTACCCTAGTAAAAATTCAATCTAACATTGTTCTGATGAATAATTTCATAATTCTATAAAGACTAGTGGCAAAGCAGAATAAGAAACTTACCAATTCAAGCTGAAATAATCAGCATGCTTTGGAGTTAATTTGTGGCATCCTGATTTCCTCACATTCAGTGTTTTAGAAGGCACCTTGTAATTTTTTGCGTACTCCCTTCTACTTCCTTTCCAGCAAACTTTAGTTCAACTTATCATAATCAGGCTATGACAAGAAGCACCCACACATTTATTCTCTTTTAAACAGTACCCTTCTCTATGTAAGCCCCTCTTTTCTACTTCTAGAATAGGTCTTCTTACATTGTTCATGTTCATTCCTGATTAGCTGATGTGAATGCTCTTTCTGTACACACCGTGTGTTATTCATATAACCTTACATAAGGGAGTAGGATTAGGAAAACTAAAGATTTTGTAACTTCTCTAAAAAACCAAACCAAACTAAACCATCTTTTGTAATGGCTTAATTCATTAAGATGGTTTAAGCCTATAATCTTCTTGTATACTTTAATAGGCATTAAGAATAGATGTGAAAAAGAAAAGCACAACAACTAAAAAAATGTTTCATTTTTTATCATTTCACTAACTTAACAATGACTTTCAAAATCTCTGTTTATGTAGACTCAGGTTACTAATTTGTAAAATGTATCTCTGGGTTCAGAGACTTTCATTATCTTTGTCATCTTATAAAGTCTTTTAAGATTATAAGAATATGATAGCATTAAATATTTATTCCACATTACTGGTTCATAGGAAAGTAGTTATGTTTGCTGACAACAGTACATAGGTAAGGGGGAAGAAAAAGTTCAAAGTTTACAGAAGAAAATTATACCTGATAGAAGTAATGGATCCTTATCTAAAGACTTCCTAACATGATCAGATTCACCAGTCAGTGAGCTTTCATCAATTTTAAGATCATTGCCTTGAATAAGTATACCATCAGCTGGAAGAAGATCACCTAAAACAAAAAGCAATAATACACTAAACTAAAAGAGATTATGTAATAATTTTACATTCAGAGTTAGATGCACTGCTAGTTTTTACTTACCATACTTCACTTGTGCAATATCCCCAACAGTAATGTCAGCTACAGGAATCTGAATGACCTGACCACCCCTGATGACAGTGAACTTCTGTTCTTGTTCAATTCGACTTTGCAAACCTCTAAACTGTTTTTCCTTACTCCAATCGTTAAAAGCTGTTACTAATACCACACACACCACTGACAACAGGATTGCGGCTCCTTCAATCCAGCCAGTTTCACCTTCACCTTCTTCTTCCCCAACAGAAACTTCACCACAAACTATTTGGAAAGAAAGAAAATGCTTATTAAGAAAAAAGAAAAAAATCTGAGCTAGTGATAAAAACATAAGTCCAAACATTATTTTCATATCATTTTTTAATCCAATTTTTCTTCCAGCCACAAACACTGTATTCAATTCAAAGCATTCCCCAAGGACAAAAATGCTTACTGTGATAACTTTAAGTTCCTTGCCTCTGAGAGTCTCAGCCTTAGGATACTATGGGGTACTAATTAAGAATAAGCAAGCTACAGTAGATCAAATCTCATCCTGAAGGAAAATCACAGAAATAGCATGAGTCTGGTTCTACTGCAATAAAACAAGTAACATAATAAAGCAATCCCTATGAATTTTGGCTTCTCACTACACATAAAAATACAATAATATTGTTTATTCTACACTGTATTCCACTGAGCATAAAAAAAGAATTACCTAGAAGAAAGTGCAGATCTTCATTTTAAAGTATTTTATTTTCAAGAAGTGCTAATGACCCCCTGAATACTCAACAAATCACTGATTTTTTTTTTTTTTTTTTCCTGGTGGAAGGTATTTCTTTGTTGATGCCAGCTACTGGGTAGTGGCTGCTGAAGGGTGAAATTGCAGTAGCAATTTGTTTCTTTTCTCCTCCAATTGCTAGTACTGGGGACTGATCCTAGGGTCTGCACTAACCTATGCCCCCAGCCCTTTCCTGTTTATTAATGCAGGGTTTTGATAAAGCAGCCTCCAGACTGCTGGGATTACAGGTATATAATATAGTTCATTACATCTGGCTGAGTCAATTTCCTAAGGCCACAATGAGGTTTGCTACAGACTTCTCTATAGGATTTGATGCGGTTTGACATTTAAATAGATGGTCAAATTTTATTTTATCAGTTAAGTTTGTGTAATATTCTACATCTATTATCATTTCAACAATGTTCACAGTATCTTCACCAGAAGTAGATTCTATCTCCAAAAACTACTTCCTTTGCTCTTTGATAAGAAGAAATTTCTTATTCATTCACATTCTGCCATGAGATTTTAGTAATTCAGTCACATTTACAGGATCTAACTTTTAATTTTTTGCAGTACCAGGGACTGAACTCAGTACCCTGCACTTGCCTGCAGGGTCTACTTTTAATTGTAGTCCTCTTGCTATTTCCTTTGCATCTGTAATTCTTTTGTTGAAAAATGAGGGGTACTCAGTTATCCATGAGAGTTTGGATCAACTGCTTCCAAACTCCTGTTAATGTTGACATTTTGACTTTCCTCCATAATCAAGAATTCTTTTCTGAAGCAGAGTTTTCAATTTACATTGCACAGATCCATCAAATGAACCACTATTAATAACCTGAGTAGCCTTGTGAGATATAATTCTTGAATATTAAGATTGGAAGGTCAGAATTACCCCTTGATTCATGGACTGCAGAATGGATGTTATGTTAGCAGACATGAAACATTTATTTCATGATGCACTTCACGAGAGCTCTTGATCAGAGACCAAGAACACAGTCTATGAACAACAATATTTGAAAAGTGAATTTTGAACAGGGGGGCTAATACTTGGTAAACCACATTGCAAGGTGATGTGCTGCCATCTGGGCTTTGTTTTTCCATGTACATAGCATAGGTAGAATAGTCACTGTAGTTGTTTTTCTCTTCTGTTTTTTTTTTTTTTTTTCTGCGATACTGGGGATTGAACTCAGGATCTTGCACTTGCCAGGCAGGTACTTATTCTACTGAGCTATCTCCCTGTCCCCATGGAATTCGTAAGTATTCTGTACAATTCTAAAGGGCTTCTCATATAGTAAATAGAGAGTCAGCCTTTTCTTTGAAGCCAGGCATTGCGTTCTCCCCACTAGACTGTATCTTCTTCCAATATAAGGCTGCTTTTATCCACACTGAAAACCTGTTTAGTGTAGCCACCTTCAGCAGTTATCTTAGTCAGATCTCTGGTTAACGTGCTGCAGCTTAAGTAACAGCACTTGATGCTTCACCCTGAACTTTTATTTCACTGGAGATTCCTTCAGTGAACCATATGAACTACTCTCAGCTAGTTTCCAGTTCTTTCTTTGCAATTTCCTCATTCTTCTTTGCCTCCATGAAACTAAAGTGAACTAGGATGTTGCTCTGGATTACAGAAATGCTGTGGTGGGACTGATGCCCTATCTAGACCACTAAAACTTTCTCATATTAGAAATGAGGCTATTTCACTGTCACCGTCCTGTTTTCATTAGGGTAATTTTTTTTTTTTGGGAGGGATTACACACGATACTGTTTTTTTAGTTTATTTATTTATTTAGGTATTTAGTTTAGGGTCTACAGGGCCTTACTACATAGACTGGACTCTCAGTGATAATGATCCGCCTGGGTTCAGCCTCCCAAGAGACAGGATTACAGGCACAATTTTTTATTTTAATTATTTTTTGGCGGAACTGGGGATTGAACTCAGGCCCTTTTGCTTGCGAGGGAGGCACTTATTCCACTGAGCCAAGATCTCCCAGGCCTTTATTTTTTATTTTTAAAGAGAATACAAAACATAGTAAAAGGAAAAAAAAAAAAAAAAAAAGAAATAATTGTTTCCTGTAAGAACTGTGCCTTTGCATTCCCAACTACGTTAACTGGCACAAAGGTCACGCTTGCAGCCTGTTTTGCTTCTGCCACACTTTTTTCATTAAATCTGCTTAGCTTTTGCCTTAATGTTAAAGATGTGCTACTCTTTCTTCATTTGAACATACAGAGACTACTATAGGATGACTTACTGGCCTAATTTTAGTATTACTGTCTCAAGCCTGTAAGAGACAGGAAGCAATGGGAAGTACCCGTTGCACGCGACCTAACTGTTAGGGGAAAATCATTTCATGGTATTTAGGGCTTGTCTGAGGCCTAGTGTCTTGCCCTGTCAGCTGGCTATGGTATGTGAGAACATGACTCTCATGTGCCTCTGATCACAGTTGTGACCTCAATGGTCCTGTGATGGTGTGACACCTCAGAGTGGGATTACATCAGCTGAGGCTGAGGAGATCCTGGTTCTTGGACATGGGGCAGTTATAAACCTTCAATTTGTTAAAATGAAAAAATGTATAATGTGTGAAACACAACAAAGTGAAGTGCAATAAAACAAGGTAGCTTGGATAACTGTATTACTAATTTCTACTGGTCTACAGAAAGAAACTTAATAGTTAAATTTTTGGGAGACCAATTTTGCATGTTTATATTTGGTACTCTGAGCAACTAATTTGGAGACAGCACTATACAATAGAATAACCATTGCTGAATTACAAAAAGGAAAAACAAAACAAAAAAAAGCAAACTCACAAGGTAAGCCTGTACTTGTATTTGAGTTTCATTTCTTTGTCAAACTAGGAACTCACTACTACTCTGGAGTTGTGAGGTAAATGTAGGACACTTGTAATGCTGTAATTCTTTACACTAATCCAATAGTACGATTATTATACATGGTGTGCCAGACACACGAGAAGTATTGTGTCCGATCCACAAATGATACTATAGCAACTCTACTGCACTGTGTTCAAAGCTTTAGTTTTAAAAACATCAACCCACTGGGCTGGGGAGATAGCTTAGAGGCACAATTGCGTGGCAAGTGCAAGGTCCTAGATTCCTAGTACCACAAAAAAAAAAAAAAAAAAAAAAAAAAAAAAAAAAAAAAAAAAAAAAAAAAAAAAAAAAAAAAAAAAAAAAAAACAAAAAAAAAAAAAACCAAAATAAAAACAAAAAAATCATGAACACCTGAGCAAAGTGCTATTTGTTAATTTAACTGTATGAGCATCTACTAGGTGCCAAAGCACTATTGCAGGAGTCTGGGATATGGTAATAAGACATGCAAGCTTTCTATGGAGTCCATACTCAGATTGGTAGGTGGCAAAACAGGGTGGGAAATTCACATAAGACACAAATAATTAATTTCAGATTATCTCTAAATGCCACAAAGAAAAATAGACAAGGTATTTGTTGCTTTCAAATGAATAAAGAGAGCTAAATGAAGTTATAGGAGCCAAAATAGCCCTTAAATGTTGGAAGTCCAAGTAAAAATACAATAAAAACCTATTTTACTCATGAAATGTATTTAACTGAGAGAGATGCACAATCTAAATTCTATCTATAGTCTCTAACTAAAGAATGAATCTGTTACAGTTTAAGACTCTGCCACTGAGATAGCTCAGTGGCATAAGCACCTGCTTAACATGCATAAGGTCTTGAGCTAGATCCCTGGTGCAAAACTCAGTCAGTCAGTCAATCAATCTTCTAATTGAAGCTATTCTTCAGATGCTGTATCAAATGTGTATAGTAGAAAGTGCATTTCTCAAAATGTTATCTAGTAATGCCAGGGTGACCCTTGAGGTCAAACCTACTTTCATATTAAGACATAATTTGCTTTATGGGTCATTAAGATTTAATAGAATTTTCCACAGATTGTGTTACATGTGATGTGACATGTCAAATGCAAAAGCAAACTGGAGAACTCAGCTCTGTTCAACTATACCAGAAATTAAAGAGACACTGAAAAGAAAAAAAAAAACAAAAAACAAAAAAACACTATCACTCTTCAAGATTTCATTTAAAAATTCTTTATCCAAGTAGTTAGGGAGAATAGTCACTTTGATCAAAATGTTATCTACAAAAACACACAATCTGTTTATTTTTTTTAAACACATTGTCTTTTAGTTTTACTGAGGTAAATACAAACTGGATATATGTAAGATATACATTTAAATTCTATGAATACATTGTGAAATTATTAATAAATCAAGTAAACTAACAAATTCATCACACCCACACAGTTATCTTTTGTGTATGTATGATCAGAACATATTAATACTCTAAAGTTTCTCTATTGTAATTTACCATGCATTATATATCTATGGATATAACTCGCAAAAAGTTTACAATTTTCATTACCAAAAATGTAAAAGGATCATGAGACCAGAAAGTATGAGAACCACTATCATGCAAATATTAGCAATTATACACTCAAATTGGGCATAAGCTATATTTTCATGCCAAACAATAAATTAAGATTTCTTTGATTGAAGAATGAATTGTCTTCAAGCAAGTTATAACTGCTTAGTGCAAATGTCAAGAGTGCTGCTTCAATGCCTGCTCTTCAATGACTTCAGATAAGCTGAAGCCTATCATTAACTTTCTTTAAAAAAAAAAATTTCTCTTGAGCCCATGATATGCATGAGCTCATTATGCTTCATGAGAACCTAAAACAATTTCTAAAATTAGGAAATATTTATTAAACTCCATAGCTTCAATGGCATAAAAAATTGAAGCTTTACAAACAAAAATATCCTGTTGAACCAATCTTTTGATCCATAAAATAGTAATGGATAACTTTAGAGCTACTTACTAAGGCTAGATTTCCTAGCACTTAGAGTAAATATTTTAAACAAATAAATTTTTAAAAGGCAAAGAAATACCAAAGATAAATGAAGGCAAACATTTATATCTACAAGTAAACTATAACTACCCTTTCAATAATGAATTTTTTCCAGTTGTTATGATACTCTTTAGACTGACCAACCCCAAATTTGAAAATTCAAAATGCTTCAAAATGTAAACTATTCTAGCACTAAATAATGCCACCAGTAGAAAACTGCACATGATGAAACTATCTCCTGAAAGTTATTTTAAAATATTGTTAAAAAATTATCTTCAAGCTTCATTTACAAGGTATACATGAAACAAAACTAAATTTTCCAAGACACCTGATTATGTACCTGCAAATATTGCAAAATCCCAAATCCAAAAACTCTTCTAGTCCTAACCATTTCAGAAAAGGGATTCTTAACCTTTAATACAGACATTAGTATAATGTCAAAGAAATTACCCAAGTACTATAAGTAAAAATGCATTTAAAGAACACAAAAATAAGCTTTAGAGGTGAATACAAATTTGTTTCTATAATATTTTTCAAAAGAAACCATAAATCAAAAACTAAAATTATTTCACAATAGAACAGTATTCTAATAAACTGAATAATTATGATAGTATAGAATACTTCACATCTGTGGAGTATCCTTTGAAATAGGTTATGTTATTTAACTTCTGTGCACCACCTTAAAAGGCACCTGCTAATATCCAACTCAAACAGTTACTGTGAAAATTATCTCAGGTATTATATTTAAAGCATAACAGTGCATAACACATTGTAGTCAACAGACATTGACTGGCTAGTAAGTAAATGGACTGAAATAAAATCATACCAAAGACTTCCTTTTTTGCCTTCCCCACCTCAATTTACTTACGTGCAGAATTTCCTTCTGGAGGTTGATAAAAAGAAAGGCCCAATGATACTATAGCTGCAATTTCTAATATAATTAAAGTGACATCTTGTAATGCTTCCCATACTAATTGAAGAAAAGTTTTTGGCTTTTTAGGAGGTATAAAGTTCTTTCCAAACACTGCTTCTCTTCTTTCTAAATCTGCAGGGTTTCCACTTAAACCTAATAAAAAGAAGTAAATTCAGTGAAGTTTTACTACTTATAAAGGAAAACTATGTTACTACAAACTACTAAGTCACTGTACTTTTGATTACAACTCATAGACCCTATTCAAAATGTTTACTTGCATGCTTTAGACTAAGTATACAGACTTAAACTTTTTCCTACTGTACATTTTATTTCTATTTATTCTTTCAGTTTCTCAAACCAGGAAGACAATATGATATCTATACATGCAAGTGTGATTTATTTCATTTCTGAGTATATTCTCTACCTCATCCATTTACCTGTAAGTCTCAAGTTCATGCTTCTTTATGGCTCAGCAGTGCTCTGCTGTATAAAAATACATCTTTTTTATCCATTCCTCAGCTGTTGGGCATTTGGGTTATTTCCAAGATTTAGCTATTACAAATTATGCTGCTATAAACATAAAAGCACCACATATTGCTGTGGTCTGATGTTTTTAACTCTTCTGAGAAGATACGCAGAAGGTGAGTGGCTGAGTTGAATGGGACCTCTAACCTTAGTTTTTTTGAGGAATCTCCACACTCATGTCCATAGCAACCGTACCAGTCTACACTCCCACTAACAGCAGAAAAAGGTTCTTTTTTTCAACATAGCCTCTCCAGGATTTGTTATTGGTTGATTTCTTTATAACAGCCATTCTTTCTGGGGTGAAAATCTGTGTTGCTTTAATTTTCATTTCTCAAATGACCTGTGTGTTAAACATTTTTTTCATATATTTATTTGCCATTTGTTTTTCTTCACCTGAGAAGTGCGTATTTATCTCAGATACCCATTTTTTGATTGAGTTTTTGAATTCCAGGTTTTTAAAAAAATTCTTTATATGTTGTAAACAGAAATCCTTTAGCATAAAGGATAGCAAAATCCCTAACTTAAATTATATTATAAAGCTACTGTGATAAAATCAGCATGATATGGGCAAAGAAAGACATGAGTACCAGTGGAACACATTAGAAGAGACAGACACAACTACAAATACTCTCAATCACCTTATCTTTTTGACAAAGAGTCCAAATATGTTCCAGCTCTTTAATAAATGGAGCTGGAAAAACTTGCTTTCCATATGTCAAAGACTAAAACTAGGCTCACAGTATACTAAAGTAAAAAATGGATCAAATGCCTAAATATTGATGCAGAAACACTAAATTTGCAGGAAGAGAAAATAGGTAGGCATCTCAAAGATATAGATGTAGGGAGACACTTCATGAACAATACCCAGACAGCATGGGAAATATTACAAAGAATCAACAAATGAGATCTCACCTTATTAAAATGCTTTTGCACAACAAAAAATCAATAGTAGAGTGAAAACACAAACCCACACAGTGGGACACATTTTAGCCAGGTGTCCCACAGACAAAGTAAATAGACTTTTAAATTGGGGAGAGAAACATGTAGTGCTTTAAAAAATATTTTAAGCAGAAGATGCAATAACGGGTTTTAAGAATTTTCACTTTCCTGATTGCTTATTTTTGGCTGTACTAACATTATCTTGTAGACTGCAAGAGATCAGCACTGCTTGACAGGTTTTATGTTGGAAGGAAACATTTCTCTAATATTTACTTCAGATATGTTGCCTGCAAAAAGGGAAAGCTTACACACACAAAGACATGTGTATAGATAGATGTGATATAGCTACTAAATCGTGAATAATCAATGAAATGTCTGATTTCACATTTACTGAAGAATACGGAGAATTTATTACGACCTCTAAAAACTTTTCTACTAAAATGTCTGTTATTTCTACTAAATGTCACAACTCAGAATGACCTTTCTTCGAAGAAAAAGGTAGTGCACCTGACTGCACACCTGTCATTTTAAGGGAAAAGGAAATAATACTTTTGCTTGCAGTTCAGAACTAAAAAAAATATGAAGGATCAGGGAAGATAGAGTTGGATGAATATTCATTTTATCTTTCCTTTACCATTTCAAGTAGGCTGTCCTCTAATCCTACTGATGGTCTCAAACCTAGACAGTCAATAATACAAAAAGCATTCAGAGGGAATATGTGGTAGAAATTTAATGCAGATAGCAGCGACAAATCATATTTTTATTGTCTATAATAAGAATGCTGAAGGAAAGGGTTGGAGATGGCCAGAATATGCACACTTATAATTTATCATATTAGACCTAACTTTTACTTGTTTCTTTTTTTGGCAAGTGTTCCTTCCATGAAAAGCATAAAAGAAAAAAAAAAAAAAAAGACAGGAAAACAGTTTACTGGAAGGCTCTTGTTTTAAAGTACATTAGCTATTAATCTCAATGCACTGGCAAGAGGAGAGACAACAAAATGTATTCTAGAATAAATAATAGAAAATGAACACAAGATTTAAATGAGATGTTTGTTGAAGGTACTAAGAAAAGATTCTAGTGAATGTTTTTATTTTTTTTAAATTTTTTTTATTTTTTTGAACCAGGATTGAACTCAGGCCCTTGCGCTTGCCAGGGAAGTGCTTATTCCACTGAGCCGTCTCCCTGGCCCGTTTCTCTAGTGAATGTTTTTAATAGCAGCTGTAATGTAGTCCATATGCAACAGTTCAAAAGCATTTTATTTTTTATTTTTATTGTTTTCACATTGTTGAAAATTTCTTTTGCAAATATAAGCAACCCATATCAACAGTGTGCAGTCATAGAAAATAAGTACAGTACATTTAAAAACGGAAACACAATTTTAATACATGGCAGTGCTGTCCAAAGAGGCCTAATAAAACAAGGTTTTATATATTTCTAAAGTTCTAAACTAACATGACAATAAGACAAACAGACACTACAGAAGAGAGTATCATCATTATTATTATTATCAATGCAAATACTGGAGAAGTGCCTTCTATCTGCTTGGATCTGAGGTTCCAGATATTAAACCTGAGTATTTTTTTTAAATTTTTTATTTTATTTTATTTTTATTAAACCTGAGTATTACTCAGACTTCTCTGCATAGCCACTAGCACTGCTGGACCAGTGGAGTCCTATTCCATGATACAGGGCTTTTGTGACATGTACAGTTTGAAGGAACACAGCAGAGCACACGCTTCCTATTGGTAGCTCACTCTCAAGGGAAAGAAGATAGGAGATGTTGCCATATGCATACTTAGTTCTCTCAAAATACCCAGTAAGATTAAGCCTTTCTTCATTTGTGAAGAATGAGTAGTTAAGGGAGGGTACAAAAGCTTTTTTTTTTCCTAGTATAGCTATCCTAATATGAAAGGAATAATTTGGAATAAGGAAGAAGTTTTATCTTTTAATTTATAAGAAATAATATTTATACATGTACAAGTACATGTTTGCATTGGAATATTTCAGGTTCAAATGATAGCCACATAAGGCCCAGAATGAAAGAGGGGGGAGGGGAATAAAACAAAGAAAAGAATGGAGAACAAATACACAAAGAGAAAGGAAACAAGAAGTAGAAGGAAGATGGGGAAGTAAAAGAAGTCAATTAAATTAGAAAAGAGACATGGAAGTTTCTATACATTAGTGTTCAGATGTGGGTGGTGCAAGCATTTAGAAGTACTGAGAATCATACAAAAATAAGTTTAAAAATTCGAGCATTTGCTCTCATACTCAACCAATGCTATTTAGTCTGGTTATAGCTCAATTCCAATTAGACTAAATGACAACTTATTTCCAATATTTGAAGTTTGGGGGGCCAGGGTCAGTTAATTCACACTGATGTCATCAATGAACTAAGGTCTTTTCATCTTTACAGTTTACAGGCAAAGTATGTTAGCTTTCCTGCATGAGCAAAGACCTATTCTCATCTCAACATAGCTGCTACGGGTCTAGACATTATATAAAGGTGAAAATGGGACTGTATTTCTTGTATGTCTCTAAGAATGAGGGAATCTTTCTGAGAAGTTCATCTGCTACATTTCCCACTACCACCACCTTCTTGATCACAGTTGTGCCCCATCCCCACATCAAAAGCATTTTAGACTGTTGATGACAGAAGTCAACAATCACAATTTTCTACAGAGCTCTTAGCATTCAGCTAGAGTCAGTGGAAGGAAAGGTAATGGAGGATGGCAAAGCAGTGGACCATAGCAATATCTGACAATGAGCACATTTATCCTTCCTTGTGTTCCAATGTCCTTATTAGGGGAAAAAATTATCACTAACCTTCTCTATCTTTTCCTAACAAATGTGTTTGAAGATTCTGCTTCAATCAGTTAACTCCCAGTGCACAGACTATCATTAATTTTATAAATGTAACACCTGATCATATTTAATACTACTATTAACTCAAAAACTAATTTTTCAAAGCCTTTTACTTTCTAACAGTATTTTGTGTTAATATTTGAAAGAATAGCCACTGAGCTAAAAGCAGCTTTAAAATGATTCTAGAGTGAACTGGAGAGTTTAAAAAGAAATCTAGAGGATATAATTCTTCTAAACTACTTCCACCACCACACACACATGCATATATTTTAGGCCACTATATCAATAAAAGTTGTCAGGTTTAATAATTAGAAGACCTGGATCCTAGGTCATCTACTGAAATATTCTTTCTTAGTACCAGAAATTGAACTTAGGACCTTGTACTCACCAGAGAGGCACTGTGCCACTGAGCTATATCCCATCTACTGATATCTTATATAAGTCACTTAATCTCTTTGGGGTTTGGATAACCTCTAATATTAGCTGATGTATCCTCCAAGGTTGTTTTGATAGACCAAAGCAGAAGGGAAATTTGTAAATCATAAATTACAGTAGTTTGTACTATAGATTATAGTACATGTAGTCTGTATATAAATTGTAGTAAATTTGTAAATCTTGTATCATAAATAATTGTTTTAAGCTAAGCAAGAACGAACATGTTACAAATTTAATATAGGGTTTAACTCCATTTTGAGAGCAATTAATTTTTAATAATAAACTTACTAATATAAATATGAAAGTATAAGTTTTGTAACAAGTTACTCCAACAGATATTTAATGAACCTTTCTTACTTCCAGGGACAATTGTACATGCTAAGTAAGGTATCAAAGTCAACAAGATAAGACCTACCTTCAACAAGTATAAATTTACTGGAGAGAGACAAACAGACATGCAACTAAAATAATGAACAGACACATGGAAGATAATAAAAGGCCATGTGGACTGCATTAGTCTTTCTCAGGATCTAATAGAGTAATATCTCAGTTCAAAAATGCTTCTGTTTATGAGCAATTTGGTTCTCAAACAAAAGCCCTTGACAGACTTTTGTTTCCATTCACAAACTATATCAGGTGACAAGCAAAACTGTAGTCACCTTTCTCAAAATTGTAAAAGAATGTTCCTGAACTGAGGTCTCACACTGTATTTCACTTGAATCTAAATGATGAAGAGTCAACCATGGGAAGATACTAAAGCAGTCCTGGCAGCACAAAAGCAAACACAAGACTAAGAGATCAAAACAAGGTTAACACATTCAGTGAAAGCTGTTCATTAAAAAGCTGCTTTCAGGAACCAAAAAAATAAGCTACTGAGCTAGATTCCAGTGACCAAGGAGAAGAGAATAGAGGGTCAAAAAAGAAAAGGAGCTAGAGGAAAGACCCTAAAAAATGTAGGAAGGGGCTGGAGAAATAGCTCAGCAGTCTAAGTGCCTGCCTGGCAAGTGCAATGACCTGAGTTTGATCCCTGGTACCACATGTTGGGGAGACAGGAGGATCATTATGCGTCTGAATTGTGTAACAAGCTCCTGTATCAAATAAATAGATATATTAAAAAAAAAAAGAAAGAAATGCAGAAGAAGAAGCAAGACCATAAGAGATCAAATGCATGGAAACCACTTGTATCAGGGAATTGATAACTACTCTGCATTTTAAAGGATCTTTCCTTTAAGTTACTATGTGAAAGACACATGAGAGGCCAAACGTGGAGGGCAGAGACAAGTTGAGAGGCTATTCAAACAAATATTGGTGCTTGAATTTAAGTTTTGGATATAAAAGCAAAAAGGAATTACTTTGTGAGAGACCTTGGAGAAAAAAAAGACTACTTATAGAATGATTAGATATGGTTACCTGGGTTAAAAGGGGGGAAAGAATGAACAGCAATAACTAGATTTTATTTCATGTTTTGGTCTCAGCAACAGAATGGAGGCAGATTATAGAAATGTTAGAAAAAGATGGGTTTAACTGAAAATCACGGCAACTGCATATTTGAGGGGGAAGATAGTAGAGTCACTTACCAAGATACGGTTAGCTCTGAGAATTGCAGAACTGGGATAAAGCAGAGAGAAATTAATGGTTTTGTTTTACAGATATAAACAAAACAAGTGGTATTATCCAGCAAATAGGTAGCCAGTCATATTCAGAACAACAGGCAAGTTTCAGCCAGTGAGTTATCAATGTACAGATATTTCTGGAACAATGGGCCAGATAAAAGTGCCCAGTAAAGCAGACAGAAAGAGAATAGGACTAAGGATAGAGCCTGATGGTTAAATGAGAGTCAAAGGTAACTGAGAAGCAGCAGCTTCTGGAGGTACTACAGAAACTTAAGAGACTGTGGTTAAACCATACAAGTGGTGTTAGAAGGCTGAGAAAGATGAAGAACAATGGATTACTTTTTTCATTAGGTAGGAGCTGATCACCTTGATAAGAAACATAGCGATGCAGAAGAAAGTTTGATTAGAAGGAGTTGAACAAAGCATGGAAATGAGCAAGTGGAAAAAGTAAGTACAGATGACTTTTTAGAGGAGTGTGAGGCAGTAGGAAGAAGTAAAGCAGCCAAAGGTAAGTTAGTTTTATTTGCACTGTTTTTGTTCTTTTAAAGAAGACAAATGACAGATGATACAGGAGACAAAAGATAATATGAGAGTAAAACATTTGAAATGGCAAGTAGGAATGGAATCTATGGCCAGCGTGGGGGTACTGTATTAGTGTAATACAGAAAGAGGCTTCCACTGCAAAGAAGGAGGAAGCGAAGCTTGTGGGGAAGAGATGTACCTAAGTTGCTGGGGGTAGGCAGGTAATGAAAGCACCCAATCCTAGTTTATTATTATTTTCAATTTTTTATGTATTTGGTACAGGGTCTCATTATGCAGGTTGGACTCATAGTGATCTTCCTGTATTTAGCCTCCCCTGCACTGTGATTATAGGTATGTGCCACCAAGCCCAGGTTCAGTGGCCAGCTCAGTGTGTCTGAAGGAGGGGCCAGTGTGGCTTGTGGTACCAGGGATCAAACTGGTCCCTGCACATACCTAAGCAGGTGCTTAGTCCACTGAGCTATCTTGCTCTCCCAGTCCTAGTTTTAAAAATATGAAAGAAAAAATACCAAATTACTAGAAATAAATATGGTAAATGTGCTTAGTTTATGGATTCAGCTGATCACAATATAGTGGCAATGAGGCCATCATCACATATGGGATTGACCTCTTAATAACCCAGTCGACTTCACAAAGATACATATAACCAAAACCCACTAAAAACAGCCTCAGAATTAAAAGTTTTTTGGCGGTCTAAGTGCCAACCTGGCAAATATGAGGATCCATGTTTGCATGATGGTACCAAGTGCTATGCCGGTCCCAGGACCCCAGGTGCACTGCACCCGCCCCAAAACTGGGAGTGGTGGCACATGCCTGTAATGCTAGCGCTGGGGAGGCTGAGACAGGCAGACAACTATGAGTCACAACCATGTAGTGAGACCATCTATCAAATAAATAAATTAATTAAAAAAATGATTTTCAGATCTGAATCTACCATGGTGGGGAATAAAAGTAACCTATACTTATTATATAGGTAGATAATTAGCTCAGTCATATTGTCTTTATATCTGAATAAAAATAACATTCTATGGAATAAAATCAAATCCTATCAAAACTTGTTTTATAAGAAAATGTGGCATCTCAATACTGGGACTAACTTAGGAAAAGCTGTCAGGGACAGTTTATTGGAATGCTGGAAGCAGGTGGGTTTAACAGAAAATCATGGCTAATACACAGCACATAATTACAGTCCAATCACACTCTGCACTTGATGTTGTTTCTTTCTTTCTTTCTTTTTTCTTTTCTTTTCTTTTTTTTTTTTTATGAGCAGAACAGATTTATTGAGGGAAAGAAAGCTCCTGTCCAAGAGAAGGACTGGAGGGGGCCTGAGCGGGTAGTTCCCCCTGAAGTTGTTTCTATATTGTGTGTATGTGTGTGTGATGGGAGAAGTGACAGCAGCAGCCAACTTGACTTCTCCATGTGGAAGCCAGAACAAAACATAAATCAAGAACCCATATGAAAATTTTCATCTATGTGAATTCTTCTCGGGGAACAGTCTAATATTTTCACCAACATCTCCACTGCAAAACTGAAGGTGATCCTGTCCCTTGCCCCCAAACTTCAGCACCACTTGTCTTCATGAAGTCAAACTCACATATTCATTCCCAGTACCTACCTTCTTCCAAACACCATGAAAGGCAATAAGCATACAAAGGGAAATGAGTCAGGACACATTTCCCTGGTGCTTTCCCTCAAAGAACTCATAATTTGGTGGGGAGATTGTTAAGCAATCAGCTTAAGACAACCCAGTATATTAAGTATGAGGATGGGGATGGTATAAATGTTATAGTAAACACACAGACCTGGAAACCAAATTTAGGGAGTTAGGGTAGATACAGGAATTCTAAGATATTAAACTTTTTTTTTTTAATGTATATTTTAGGGAAGGGTCTATAGGGTGTTCAGGGACTCTCTACTAGATCAGACTCATAGTGAGCCACCTGTTTACAGCCTCCCAAGAGCTAGGATTACATGTGTATACCATCACACGCAGTCTCAATTGCTGTCTCAGCACACCCTGGGCATGGGGCCATTAAGGCAGGCCCGAGGATCGAACTCCCAGCCCCTGGGCCAGCTTGCAGGAGCTTTAATCTGTGGAACTATTTGGCTGATCCTTAAGATATTAAACTTGTGATCATAATGACTAAAGGGATAGTTATAGTATGGATTACTATCTTATTAAGAAAGTACTTTATCATTTATAGAGGATGTTGCTTTTGGTGGAGAAAAAGTGAAATCAGTAGTAACAAGCCCAGAAACAAAGTGAATGTGCCACAATAAAAGTATTTAAGAAAACTAAAAACTATGCTATGCTTCAAACACTGAGGAACAAAGTTGAAAAATGGATGAGATTTGAAAGCTGCTATAGTTTGGAAATAAGTATCCTCTAAAAGTTTCACGTTTGGAGGGCAATTTATAAAAGGCAAGATTTATAAGATCTGAAAAGAAATCAGAGTATGGAGGGTAATTTGATCATGAGGGTGGTATAACTAACTCAGCAGTCAACTCATCCATTAATGAATTCAGTAGTACTTGTGCTGTTAGGAAGCGGGGACTAGTTGCAGGTAGACACTGAGGTATTAGCTGCAAAAATGTATATTCTTGTCCCTGGTTCCTATTTTCTCTTTAGCATTTTTTTTTGCTGCCATAGTTGAGGACCTTTCCTCTTCCATGGCCTTTTGTATATGAGTTAACTAGCCATGGACTGAATCCTCTGAAATGTGAGCCAAAATGAACCTCTCATCCTTTGAGTTGCAGGGAAGTGACAAATAGAAAAGGTAAGCAATGGTCAAATTCTAAGGAGACCTGTGAACCTAATGAGAAGTCTTAAAGTTCGTTCTAAATGCGATGCAAAAGTACTGCTGGCTTTAAACAGGAAAGTGATAGGCAATAGGAAGAAAGACAGGAAAAGAACAATTCTTATGTTACCTGAATTACCCTAAAATAGGGTAGTGAGGATGTCATGAAGTAGACATCTTTGGATTAAGAGAAAGTTAGGAGTTTGAATTTCCTAGACTTATTGATCAAGTGACTGCAAAAATTCATGTTAAAGGCCAACGCCAGCAAAGTCACTAGCTTGTAATAGTTTTTCATTAGAAAGGGGAAAAGACAGGGATGCTTTCACAAGGGAAAGCTTGTAGGTGGTGTCTGAAAGAAATCAAGGTCTTCAGGCTCAAAGCTTGAAAGAAAATCCTGAGCTGGAGCTCTTAAGTGGGAATCGCTACTCTAGAAAGCATCACCCCAAGGAAAATCACAAGAGGCTGATAAGGCTGGCCAGGCGAAGAAACAAAACTAAGTATACTATTAGGAAGACTGAAGAGAATGTTTTGAAAAGGCAGTCTCCCTACCAGGATCTAAAAACTAAGCTTAAAGCAAAGCAATATAAAACAAAACGAAGGTGTAAGCAAGTGCAGGGATGGGGTTTGGCTCTTGACACTACATGAAGCGCTGGCTCTGCCCAGGCACACTGAACTCGCAACAGACACCAGGCATACTAGTGTCTGAAAACAGAAGCTGCATAGTGAGACCCCCTATAAAATGCCTTAAAAAAAAAAAAAAAACTTTACATAACCAGGAAAATTACTGTTGACCCTACACTGCTTTTTACCACAATCTCATTTCTCTCTTCATAGTACTGTCTTTTCTTTTTTTTTTTTTAACCCACTTTAGCAACTACCAATGTTTAGGATTTCACCTGGCTTCTTGCCGCACTTCACAAATCCATAAATCTTGCAGAACACTGCTCCACACCTGCCTGTACACTTTATGAATTCAGTTTTATACTTTCCTTAATACAGTACTACTAAATAATATCATACTAGAGTTACAGGTCTACATTCTAGATCCTATTATTAGATAGTCCACCCTTCGACTCAATGTAAAATATAGATAACATAAGAACACATTAAGATATAAAGGACATTAAAATCTGGTGTAAAATAAAGCTATCAAGAAATATGACTTAGAGGATCGGCCAAAAACCTCAACAGATTATAGTGAGTCTGATCTAGTAGTGAGACCCTGAACACCCTGTAGACCCTTCCCTAAAATAAAAAGAAAAAAAAAGGAAATGACTTAAAATGAGAAATTCAATATAGAAAAATAACACAGATAAAAACTGTTTAGGTGATTTTATTTTATGCAGCTAGGTTGCTGCAATCAGGTTGTTTTGGTATAGAAGTATATTCTTGGATTGATTAGAGGAATATAAAGAAGATACTTTCTTTAAAAGATACAGCAAAAACTGTAAAGTTACAAGTTTCAACTCCAGAGAACACTGAAATACATAGTTCTCCTTCCTTTAAGAATTTTTATGATTAACAGAAAACACTGGGAAGTTTTTAATTTGGCGATCATGTATGGTTCAAAATCCTTGTAGGTCTGTAAAATAGAGAATCCTTCAGAACAAATTCAAGAGCAACTCAAGAGAAATAAAATGGTGGAACAAATGAGGAAGCACAAAAATACAACTGCCTAAGTGGGCAGAATGTGTTTTTTAAGACTAGACTGCTACCTGAGCTACAAAGTGAGCTTAAGGCCAGCCTGAACTGCATAGTGAGACCATGTCTCAAGAAGAAAAAAAAAAAAGACTAGACTGCTAAATAAGTCCTAGAATTTGGATCCTGAATGTCTTTCAAACGCTATGTGTTCAAGATTTAGTCCCTATCCTGTGATACTCCTAGGCAGTGGTAGAATCTTTAGGACCTGGCGACTCCTGATTGTTATACCCTGAAGGCAATAATCCACCCTGTCTTTCCACTTGCTTCTTGGTCACCATTAGGTGGATAGGTTTCTCTGCTCTGTGTTCCCTCTCTGATATACTTGGATCACTGTAAGTGTTCACTACAAGTGTGTGGGAAAGATTGTCACTGGATATGGAGTTTGTGAACTTAAGTAAAAATTTTGTTGAATGCTTTGTGAATTGAATTGTTTGCAGACAGAAGTGTTCACTAAAACTCCAACAAGTGCCAAAGCAATGCGCCAACCAAACTCCAAGACAGTAAAAAAACAACAACAAAAAAAGCCCTTTGCTCCCTTTTAAATTGGTCTTATAGGTATCCCTCACAGTGGTGGAAAGCTAACATATTTAGGGTATAGAAAGTTAATCCCATATAAAATCATTACTAAAGAATGAGGTATGTAGGTACTTTTTTCTCAGTATTTCAACTTTTTAGTAAGCTGTGTGAGTTGAAATTTGATAACAGGCAGTATAATGCAGTGGCTTTATTAAAAGCATGGTTTCTGCCAGCCATAATCTGTAATTTTGGAAAGTCATTTAATTATCTTTTTCTGGCTATAAGCAGTTTAATCCTAACAGAAGTACTTTGTGCCTAGACCATTTTTTTGAGCATACACGTGCCTAGTTGCTTATTCAAGTAACGTGCTGCCAAGGCGAACACACTAGCTGTTTATTCTTGTTTTACTTATCACCTGTCTAGTTGATTAGTGACAAAATACTCCATGCTCAAAATGTTCATGAAGTATCTCTAAACTTTGAAGAATCTTTTGGACACAATAATTCTATGAAGGCTACTGCCATTTTTATTTGTTTCCCAAAACTATAAACATAAATACAATGGTACCTTGGTTTATAAATTTCAATTTGTTTTACAATTTTGGGGAAGATAGCTGTCTTTGTGTTTTTGTGGGAAAGATGCTTGTGATTGTATCTGTCACCAGATACTGAATTTGTGAACTTAAGTAAAAATTTTGTTGAATGCTTTGTGAATTGAATTTTTTGCAAACAGAAGTGTTCAAAATAGCTATCACTGCATCATGCTTACAATGGGTTGTTTCACATTCATTAAAAGATCATTCCAAAATGACAAACTGTTTCTATACAATCATAAAGACAATAATAGTTGTACAAATTTTAGTAAGTATCAAAATACACTTGCTAAAGAACATGAGCAAGAAAACACAAGAGGGAAAACAATGCATACTGTAATAACACGAATGCTAAGTCACTTTTCTAGAGCACATATATATCTTGTACCAGCTGGTAAAAGAGTATATAATCTCCTTTTTCAAATCTTAAAAACTACTACACGTGGGGCCAGGGAGATAGCTCAGTAGAATAAGCGCTTGCCTGGGAAGCACAAGGTCCTGATTTCAATCCCAGGTACTGGAAAATAACAAAGCAAAACAAAACAAAAAAAAACCCAACAAAACAAATGCCTACTAAACTAGTAACAAAGCTTTCAATTTACTTTACTAACTAAATCAAAATCAGTTTAAGGAATACTGTCCAAAGTAACAGCAATGTAAGGTAATAAAAACTGCAGTGCAAACTAATGAGAAATCTTATTTATAAAATGAGACAGCATAATGAAGAGTGTCCAGTTATTAGGAAAAAAAGACCTTCAACTGCAGTGAAATACAAAAACATAGTTGAGGAAGTACAGTTAAATGCTGAGCTGAAAGTGAAGATCAGTACAGTTTTTATGAACAAATAATGCTGTGACACTAAGAGCTCTTAAATGTCAATGTTGCCTATTAGCGTAGTGATGATGAAACACTTATCTAGTGGGTTTTATATAAAATGTATTAAGAATATGTGGTTAAGATGATCAAATAAGCCTATCAACTAACAACTGCATATTAATATACAAAGTGTTAAGATGCTACAAAGTTAGCTAATATTTCAAACTGAACTGACATAATGAACAAGGTCCAAAATTTTATTAAACTACTAAGGCATACTAAGAAGTCATGTTGTTAGAGGTTCCAATTTGAAAAGATACAGAAAATCTTGAAGAGGTAACAGGTCTTACAGAAAAATAACCCATGTGTGAATACTAACAGCAGTTTCTTCAACAATATACTACCTCAGAGAAATCAAAGCAATTAGCTGTGACTACAATAACTAGCAACACACAGACACATAAATGTTTTAATGAATCTTTTGGCATGATTAAAACTAAAATAATTTTAGAAATTACTTTTTGCTATTTATTATAAATACTGTAGTAGTGTGGCATGTCTGAGAAATAGTGTTAAGGATAGTTTGTATAACTGTCCAAGAATCTGATTTATAATCTTTATGAATGTAAGTCTTTACAATATTTTCTCATTTTGGTTACAATAAACTGTAATTGCCAAACAATTCTGTTCATGTGTTTCCTCCCTTTGTGATGTGCAAATGTCTTCCTAAAATCTTAAATCTTAACTTTATGTTCAACATGATCAATGTATGAAAGGTTCTTTTTCAAATTTCAAAAACTATAAGGCAATGAAGTTATAATGAATTTTCCTTTCTTGATTCTAAATCAAGTATTATGAAACTAAAGCCTTCTCCAAACACAGGAAATGTCAACATACTCTCAGGACTGAAAATGATTTGTAATCATAGAAATGTCTGCTAAGTGAAAAACTAACTGCCATCTAATCTACAAATTTTACTTTAGCACCTCCTGAAATAATTCTTATAGTTCAAGCTACTAGGTATAACAACTATATTAAGCCATCGTAAATGAAGGACAGTGAACAGGGTTTATTTCCACTGAATCCCCTGGGGGCTACCAAACCTGATCCTATCCTCCATAGCTTGAGTGGAAAAATAATCTAGTAATTGTAAACAGGCAGCAATAATATTTATAGCAGGACACAATGTATGATCCCACTAGTATAAAACATTAATTTACATTATGTCTTGATCTTCATATACTTTAACTGTACCAATCTGGTATTAGCCCATTTTTAATGTCACTGCTGTTATGGCATTATCATATAACAAGTAAGACAATATAAGCATGTTCACTTATGAGCCAAAATATACAGCACACAGGACTAAAAACAATAATAATAAAACTTACCTTCATTGGGAGACGTTTTCAACTTGGTACAAATCCCATAGACATCTCCATAGCTTTCCTGTATTTTTCGTAATGCATCTGTGGACCTGAGCTCCATAAGAGCCCGTAGCTCTGCAAGTGTAATTCCAAAGTCTCCATCGTGATTAGCTTCTTTCAAAGAGTTTTTCACACCACTGTATGCAACTGAATTGTTTGCCATGTCGCCCATTACAAGTATAATTTATGAGGAGGAAAATGTTTCCCAAATTAATCTAATTTTCACTTGATATATTTCCAAGATGAAAATCTTCCTAATATGAAAATTTTTCTTAAACCAAACACTCCTTGTATGACTTTGTAAAGTAGCATCAGCAGCAACATTTCCCAGAGAAATATCTTGACCTCTGGCCCACGACTTGTTTCTTCATATCAATCAGATGTACACATCTGTAGGAAGAAAATATTTAAACATTAATAAGATCCATCTTAAGAGAACTTTGCACATAAACATACCTTCCCTATATCATGAGATAACTAGTCAAAGTGCACTATTTAATTATAGAAATATTTGAGAACTCTAATGTCATTATTAAATGAAACTATTTCATGTGACTGAATTTCATGTAAAGATTACTAATAGTTGCCACTTAAGTATTTAGTTCCAAGTGCTATGCCAAGTACTCAAAGTTCATTAATCATCACAATTTAATCACATGAGGTGTTACTAGTTCTTATCCTCCCAAGAGTAAGGCCCAAAGGAATTAAGTTTTCTCTACAACTAATAAATGAAAAAAATATCTAAGCCCAGACTATCTCCAAGCCCAAGGTCCTTCTCTTACATGGGCCTCCCTCTCTAAATTGTTCACACAGAACAGCCTTTCAAAGGACAAGCAGAACAAATTCTCTAATATGGTTTCCTGCAGTTTTCTTTGGCCATTCTACTTTCCACCATCTTTTGGATTCCAAAATATGCCTTCACAGGATTTCTGTCACACTGTATCACCACAAGTCTTCTTTGATTAGCCAAAGAAATTCTCCAAGTTTATAGTCAAGTCTTTCCTGCTACTTTTGTTGTTGTTGACCCTTATTATTGCCTGAAGTTACTTTGTTTATTCGATTACATGTTGTTATTTTCTATCCCTGCCCCCATCTAATATTAGTTCTGACATTAGGTCTCAAACATCACTATATTTTGAGAGCCTAAAACTGTAGTAAAAGCTGAGAAATAAATGCACATACTGTACTGCTTTAATTTCTTCACCACAGTTACATCTTACTGTAACCTACCTAAAGGTGAGCTGTCTAGACTTCTGTCTCCTTAGAGTAACAAACACCTCAAAATTAACACCCAAAGACTGACTCATCCACATGGATGACACAGACAAACGAACTACAGAATAATGTACAGGACTACAAGATAAACCCTGAGAAGACTTCAATGACCACATAGGAAATATAAAGTTCATGTGTTGGTATATAAGTTTTGATCTACCTAGGTCTTAACCATCCAGCAGAAAAGTATAAAAGTATAAAAATGAAGTATACATCGTGAGCCCATAATATTAAGCTGAGCTATAAATGGATAT